>CAJUYH010008380.1:0-15581 GCA_910591685.1 Galerucella tenella
CTATCGATTGCCTCTAACAAGATTTGCAAAAAGACATGTTTTATAAATGGATATACAATAATACAATAATACCAAAAGAACAAAAAGTTTTATAAATCTTAGATGGTGATGGAAAGTTTTGCAGAAAGTACAAAATACAGACAAATGGAAAAAAGAATTCTTTAAAAAAACTTACTCTATAACTTGATGTAATGTTTTGTAATGATTCTTTAAAAAAACGTACTCTATAACTTGATGTAATATTTTTGACATTTAGTGGCCAGTAATATATCAATTATTTCAATTTTCAAGTTTTGTTTTGATGTCTTTTTATTTTCTGCATAAAGATTGTATAATTTTCTACCAATCTTTGAAATACGAGAGTATTCATTCGTTTCATGTCAAAGTATTATTGATATTACCTATTTTGTGGTGCTTCTAATTGCGAAGGGTAAGCGTGTGCCTTCCACATCAGCGAGAGTGGTTGGTTCAAGCACCGTACATAGACAAAGAATAGTAGGCTCAATCTAAGCTCCTCCCAGGCATGAAAGAACCAGGAACGTTGGTGTGGTACACAGACGGATCTAAGACTGGAACTGGAGCTGGAGTCCATGGTGCAAGAACCATGTGCAATATCCACGCATCGTTGGGGAAGTTTGCAACTGTATTCCAGGCAGAAATCTACGCTATCAGGTATCAGGGAAGAAGGGAGGCCAAAAGATTCTTATGATCTCGGATAGTCAGGCAGTACTAGAATTTTTAGCAGGTCCCCAAATCAGATCTAGAATGGTATGGGACTGCCTACAAATACTATTAATCCTGGCAAACTATAATAGGGTAACTCTTAAGTGAGTCTCGGGGTACAGGGAAATTGTAGGCAATGAAAACCAGACACCCTAGCTCCAAGCTCCAAAGTTCCTGAACCAGTATTTGGTATATCAAACACTGCTGCAGGTGTTTGTGCATCTAAGTGGATTCAAACTAAACATCAGAAGTACTGAAGACACTTGCAAAAACAGGAACAGAAAAAACCATCGGAGAAGCTGACTAATGAATTACTTAAGCTAAGCAATGGCCAGATGATGAATGTGACTTTCACTGGAGATATAGACTCCTATAGCTAGAGCATCCAAGCTAGGAATTCTCCAAGAAGGGCCTAGTGAAAAGACTGTTGTGTCTGATAAGGGCTACTGGCCACATAAACAGCACAACCAAGAGCACAGAAAGCCTAAGGCTGAGGTACCGAGGTCTTTAAGCCTCTGACTGGTGGGGCCAAACTAATCAATCAATCAAGCTTCTGCTAGCGCAATGTCTATCTAACTCGGCGGATGTAAGCAATACAAATTCTTATTTTTTTTGGTTGAATGTAACTGGCTTATTATAACATATGATAATATGTTATAATAAGTCAAAAGTTGATAAATTTACCAAAAAATTTGAACGTCTTTGTAAGGACATTCTCATCAATAAGCCAACCGGCTGCAGTGCTTCCGGTACAAAAACGGCTCCCAGAAAGAGAAAAAACATCTTATTTCTTCAAATAAATCATCTTGTGACGCGAGAAACAATAGTAATGTTGGTATTGTTATTCGAAACCCATCAATAGCAATGTAGAATGAGTTTTTTCCTCGGTTAAACCCTCAAACTGGAAAAGATTACTTATACTCGTGCTTAAACTTTTAAGATATACGTTCAATATAGAGCTCAATAGCGACTCTTCATCCTTTCTATAGCGAGTACTAGGCTTATCTCAAGCTGTAGAGCTTAGTGTATCCTGGAGGTGATTTACTCCAATATAAAAAAGCATGGAGGCTGGAAATCTAGTAACGTTGAGGGGAAATATATAAAACGCTATCCGATTACGGTACATCTTCATCTGGAGTGACATTAACAACAGACTTTTAAAACAATCGGGCTGAGCCACGACTGGTGAAGAGTTTTCTGCCTCAAAAAAGTTGGAAATGTATTGAAAATGGACGGAAAAATGCGGTGGGTGACTTAATTAATATATTTTCCAACTTTTTGTACACTTTGAACGCAAGAAACATTTTCGTTGTTAAATATATTAAAAATGTAATGTACAAAATCTCCAAAAAAATGTTCGAAGAACTTTGTTATTCATCCATAATGATTGGCCAGAAATTTTTTAAATAGGCTGTTTATACAATATCCAAACAAAACCGTTCTCGAGCCCTAACAAAGGTAATAATAACCGGTAGCTTCAAAGAATAGTCAAATACAATACGAGAACAGATATATCTAGAGGCAGAGCCAGCTAACCAGCTGCTTATACCGTATAACTAACAAAAGGATGTGTACGCGGATTCATATCTTTTTACGTAATAAAATTTGAGTGGGGTATTCCTTTTTTATATTTCTTTTCTTTTCTTTCGATATTATTGTTAAGAAATGTACCTAATTTAGTTCAGTCGCGATATATTGAACGTACGGAAGTTTTGTTACAGATTATGTAGTGTATGTCCGTAATTTTTATGTGTATAGTGAATTCTAGATAAATATTTTTAGTCTACTTCGTGTTCTATCTGGTAGTGAGTTGATAATTTCAATAGGATTTCATTTAATTAAAAGAAAAACGAGTGTTTTCATATGTTTTAAACCATGTACGATATTTTCCCAACTAGTGCTGAAAGTGATACTTTCCCGCACGCGACTGCAGTTGACCCGAAGCGAAGCGGAGTTCGGGCAAACGGTCAAGGACGGGAAAGACACTTTACGCATGAGTTAGGAACATTATTTTCTCTACGGCCGTTTATACAAAAAGTACACCAACCCATGTTTTAAAAGTTATTTTATTCCAACATAGGTACATATACAAAACTTTAACACAAAACTATTATTATTATTATAAACTATTATTATAAATAATAATATTAGAAGCACAATTTATTGCATTTTGTAAATTACTTAAAATTGCCGGTCAAGTGGAGTTATTTGGTGTTAACTGGTAAGTAGATGACGTTGATGAAGATGGCATCGGCTGCAGGTCACATAAAGATGACGATGGAGGTGACGGCAACGGTCATTTGTAGATGAAAAAATTTTATTCGATATATTTTTCTTATATCAAACCCGGGTAGTTTGATAGTTGTTTTATGACAGTACTTTAAAGAATGTACAGGGTTATTTAAAAATATCTCCATTATTTTATATTTTCAAAAAATTAAAAATGCAACAAAAAGCTAGAAAAGATGTAGATTTTAATTGATGGACTATTTATTCACCTGTTGTAACAATAGCCATAACTTCCGAAGTAAAAAACTATCTAATAAGTCAAATTTGCATAATTTTACTTTCCCGCACTAGTGCGGGAAAGTGGGTTAAAATGCACGGTCGTAGAAAAAAATTATTTCTCAATGGAGTTCAAAAAACAGAAAAATAATTTTGTCGTAAAACTAAAAGGATTCCAGTTCGTGGACACGCGCATTTTATAATTTTTTTAATTTAATTGTAAGCTGAAATTTGTACGGATTATTTGTATTTGTGATTTATAAATTTTCCGAGATACAACCCCATAAAGTTGAAAGAACAAAGACAAAAACAAAAAACTGCATAGATTTGAATAGGTAATAGAGGAGCTCAGTCTAAGGTCAATGTGGCCAACAAAAAGTGTTTTTTCTGACAAGAATGACATTTAAGATCTACCATTCAAAACATAAGATTTTTGAATGTTTTTTATCATTGCGAACATCTATATTGCTTCATTGAAATAATGAATACACCCACGAAGCGTATATCTTGAAATTTAGGATGACTTTTTAGCTGAATACTCAACATATCGGTAGCCAATTATTCTAGGAACTCTTGGCATGTCACCATTTTCTTTTTGTTATCTGTCACTAGTTGTGTCAGATGTCAGTGGAAAAAGTGATTTGTCCACGACCACCTAATAATAAGTCAATATTTTACCTCCTAACTAAAGGTATATGGTACCCATATATCAACTGTCGTGAATTATGGTTCATAATACACTGTAGTGTATTATGGTTCATAGTTCCCGACTAGAGATGGGGGTACAATGTGAAAGAAACTATTAAATCTGTGTATTTTGTTCAGGAAATTTGTTTCTGACATATCGTATCTATAAAATATTGTAATTTCTAGTATTGATACTTTTCATAACGATATTTTCTAATATTAAGTATTTTAAAACAATATATTTATAACGGTACGTTGTATTGATACTTTCTACAGTATCGCCCATCTCTATATATGTCAAATTATTTAAAGTAGCTGCCACAACATTTTGAGGTTAGTAATATGCCAAATCGCTACTGACTTTCATTTATTAATAAATAAATTAAGTGTCGTGGACAAAGTATAGTATTCTACTCGCAATTTATGGCCATAATTCACTTGGGTGACTTGCGCCCCTCGCCTGCGGCTCGTGACGCAAACGTCACCCATCGTGAATTATGGCTATCATAAATTGCTCGTTTAATAATATACTATAGAAGAATAGAGATACAATCAAATAGAAATGCTACAAAAATCTTATCGAAATTGGACATACACAATTGAACGAATATCAACAAAAATAAATATAACTGACATTTGACACAACTAGTTATAGAATAACAGAAATGAAATGGTTACTTGCCAAGAGTTCCTAGAATTATTGGCCACCGATTTAAATTTAAAAATTACGCTTCGGGGGTGTATTCATTATTTTAATAAAGCAATATAGATGTTCGCAATGATAAAAAAAATAAAAAAACATGCAAAAATCTTATGTTTTGAATGGTAGACCTTAACTGTCAATATTGTCAGAAAAAAACACTTGTTGTTGGCCACACTGACCTTAGACTGAACTCCTCTATTGAAATTGAATACCTCTAGTTTCATAATCCTCTTGGTTTATTGGAAACGTTTCTAAATATATACTATTTACCTAAGAAACTGATTAAAAAAAACATTTAAAGTGTGTTTGCACATACTTTTTTAATATTAAAAATCTTGATTTCTCAATAAAGATATTTTGAAGACTATTTTTATACTTATCTTCAACTTTTAAAAAGAAGGCAGGTCTCAATTCCTGTTTTATATCTACGGTATGTTCCAAATGGAAAGTATAAATCAATTAATTCATAAACTCATAAAATTATCAGATCTCCTTTTTATTTTTGACGTCATCTGTGTTTTTTATTTGTTTATATAGTCAAAATTAGTTGTCAAGTCAAGATGATAGTATAATACTATTACCTTGACAAGTGGTTAATGACACTGTAATATACGAATTCAAAACCTTTCAAACTTTAATGTAACTAACTGATTCGGAAAGAATTGGAATTAACTGGTTGCGGAGATAAAGATGTACGTTGAACGGAGTAGATACGTTATTTAAATATAAATATCCCAAGCCAGAACCACAAATTGGGAAGTTGAAAAACAATATCTGAAAACAAGAATGTTCTGCTAGCCTTTGAAGATAATTTATATTATTCTATTGTTCACGGTAAGTATCGGTAGACAATGAGGCTGGCCATAAATCAGTTCTGAGAATGCAAAAAGTTACGATAAAATTTTTGTGAAATCTAATAGAAAGTTACTGAAATAAAAATTAGATGAAGTTTATGATAAGTGCGGTGAATGGAATGTACGGTGAAGGAAAGCATGTATCGGTGAAAACAATTCGTTAGAGACTCTGAGAAGAAATTATGTACAGTCAAAGTCAAATGAAATGCACAACTAGATTAGGTTGAGACTGCATTATTTAAACATCTGCAATCCCCATTAAACAGATCTACGTTTTTTAGGTCACAATTGATAAGTATTTCTAATACATTTTAGCGAAGGCTTAGCATAAATCTTTGAAACTAATTGTTTGTTTGTCTTGTGCGTTTCATTCGACTTTGACTGTAAAATGTAGCAAAACAACCATTTTATTAACTGGACATATAAAATGGCTTCAAGGTTAAATAATAACATAATAACAGTCTTAACAACAATAAAGGTAATGAGAGAATTTGCAACAGAAAAAAAAGTGTTGCGTTATGGTAAAAATATATTTTAAAAACGCATTTAATTCTTCGTCGTGTCAAGAAATAATATCGGTGTTGAAAATAGAGAGAGCTAGTTAGAGCCTAGAAGAGAGTTTAATGCAAAAATAAAATGGCAAGCATAGAATAACATCCTCAGGGTTCAGTTCTGGAACCACTGTTATGGAATATTCTTTACGACGAAGTACTTAAACTCAATATGGGCAAGGAATATAATTAATAGCGTATATATGCGACCTCCTTATAATTGCTCAAATAAAAGAGAATGATATATTGGAGCACAGCATACAGTTTGTAGTTTTAAAGCTGTAGAAGATAGGCTAAACAGAAAAGGCTTAAAAGTTGCAGTGGCAAAAGCAGAATGCATTGATCTATCAGGAGAATAATGTAATAGCAAATATGCAGTTTCAAGTGGAAAATCAGTTGATCGGACTGAAAAATGAAAGATAATATCTAGGTGTATAATACTTGGGGAAGGAAACAGAACAGAAAACGCGTAAAAAAACTCCGGGTAGGTAGATAAGGGGCATTTCACTCGAACATTTTGAAGATACAAGAAAATATTGAGAATAACACAAAAAAAGACAAGTAAGTAGGAAATTAGAATAGTTATGAATAAGTATAATACCTTCTAACAATTTCCAATCGAAAACATCAATGTGAAATGAAAGCCAAGTTCAATATTATGATGTATGCCTCAGTTGTTAACTTCAATGACAAAAGAAGTGAAATCTAAAATCTAAATGAGTGGCAAGTTCAATGGTCAGTCCTGAAATTTATTTATAACAGCATGAAATATTTATTTCATAAAATTTCTTCTTATAACTTAGGATAATATATTGAAGCCTAAGGTCTGACTTGGCTAGTTCGAATATACGAATTATATTATAGCATTCGCAATTTCAAAAGCTGTGCGTTCTTATTTTGCTCTTCTGAAAATTTGGCTCGCTGGAAGAAACTAGCCATCGAAAATAGGGCGTTTTTAAGGGTGTCTAAAGTTGTTATGAAATATTTTATGTTGCTATAAATAAATTTCAGGACTGACCATTGAACTTAGCACCCATTCAGATCTCACACTTTTTTTGTCTCTGAGGTCGACAACCAAGGAGTATGTCATAACATTATGAACTTGGCTCTCATTTTTGATAGGATTATTGTTGGAAGAATAGGACTGAGAACCAGTCAATCTTTGTTAATTGCAGGTTAATCCTGAGAATCTTAATAAATAAAAAGTTCAAAAATTATAAAATATTCTACCCAATATCATCTACACATTATATTCTACGCCTCTGCCTTCATCCTGGAGGCGTGTTTGAAATTCCCTGTACAAGTACTAATCCAACTGAGGGAACGTTTTCATCGAAAAAAAGGGTGCTAATCTAAAACTCCATGGCTCCCTCAGTAGCAGCAGCCATCGCCTAATTAGAATTTTCATTATGTTTTGTCGCAGCAACAAAACATAAGTGCCTCACTGGTATTCTATACATACTCTACCCTATTTGTAATAATGACAATGCCAATAATATGGCTTCTTTTCAACCCTCGTGCTCTTGTTCCGCCTTTCGTATTTTCAAGTCATATTTTGTTTTCGTTGTTGAGTGCAAGCAATAAAAGAAATTTATTTTGAGTGTTCAAAGTTTTGATTTGGCGTTGAGTTTAAGTAATTTATTTTTGCGTTTTGTAAATTGGGGTTATAAGGATAATGAGTTAGTTATAGTTCCATCAAAACCATAAATGTGAAATAAGAGCCCAAGTTCAATATTATGATAAAGGCTTTTTTCCATTGCTAGCTGTGAAGTGGACAATTATTGCTTCTTTTAGCTTGTGCAATATGATTTTGTATACCCATGAGACTGTCTTGAACATATTTGCTGCTTGAAACCACCTATCAAGATAAAATTATTTGAATGAAAATGCCAAGCACCAAGATTATTTCGCGAGAGGCTTTGCCCCGAGCGGAATAAGGTGCGAGGTTTATAAATGTCTTCAACACAATGGTGTATATGCAATTTTTTCCACTACTAGCCAAATTTAAGACAAAAAAATTGTTCACAAACCCACCACGAGAAAGGTTTACCCCGTCGTCTGACTGGCAGTACACTGTCAGCTTTCGATATATTATGAACGTACTCGTTATGTCATTAGTCATTTTTGGTTGAGCGCGAATTTTAAACTAATGGCATTTTCAGTAGTAATACCCCTAGGGTCTTGATAATACCGAGATAATTTTGTCATAGAGAATGCTTCAAGCGTGTTGCTTGATAATAGCCCAAGGCCGCAGGCCGAGGGCTATTATCTTTCTGATCTGACAAAATTTTGAGTATTTATCAAGACCCGAGGAGTATTCGATAAGATAATTTTTTACTTTGTAGATATCAAAAAATCGATTGTCAATCTAACGTTTAATAATTTTCAATACAAACTTTATTAGTTTTAATAAAATATTATTCATTTTTATTTAAAACTACAGTTGTGAAAAGTACAATTTGTAAATAAATTGAATCGTTAGATGCAATACCAAAGCTTCGCGACATTTTCAATCCAGTTGTCAGTTTGACGTTTAATTAATTTTTAGTAAAAAATAAACACTAAACTGAAAACACCACATGTAGGGTATTATCGCTGTAATACAGCGGTGATTGGATGAAATTTGACACATGACTTGAAATTGAGTAATTTGATTAGATACTATATTTAGTAAAAAATTATCATTCAAATAATTTTATCTTGATGGGTAAGTTCAAGCAGCAAATATGTTAAAGAAAATCTCCTGGGCATTGGGAAAAGTAGAATTTGATAGATGGCGCTCTGAAATGTCAACGTCATCTTAGCAGCGAGTAAAACAAATCAGCTGCCGTATAAGCCCTTTGATATTTAATTGGTTTTATTTTGCTGTTTTAGTTATTTTCAGTGTGTGTTTAGTAAAACTTTTGCTTTTTCTATGATTGTGCTTAAGTATTTTGTGTTGTTAAACTAAATTTTGACTCCTAATATTTTTATTTTTGGAGTTATAGGTATGGTTGATATTTGTGAAAAGTACAACAAGCGGTCTGATTTCGGGTTTTTATTTGATTTTTGATATAATCATATCTACAAAAGTTGTAGGGGAGGTAGGTTTGTATTGAGTGAAAAGTACAACAAGTGTTCAATTAACTGTTTAGTTTTAGGTCTGATTTCGTGTTTTTATTTTATTTTTGATATAATTATATCTACAAAAGTTGCAGGGATGGTAGGTTTGTACTGAGTAATATTTTAAATCTTTAATACCGACTTATTTTCTCTTTAATCTGCAATGAAAACAAAAAATAGAATAACATATAACCTCTTCCATAATATCTCTGATTATATAAGAATATCACCTCAGAAACGATGACAGTTGAGTTAAATAGAAAAACACAGTTTTAAACTTGTCACTGGAACAAAAATAAACAAATAAAGTACGAATTTACGGTAATTACGTTGACTTGAATCTAATACAAAAGCAATGCAAAACGAATTATTTTACTCGTTGCGTTAGTTACAATTTTTTCCGCCAGAGGTCTCATCGAATTCTACTCCGCCCAATACAAAATTATGTTGCACAAGTTTTTGTTGAACTACTATCCCTCGATTCTCAAAATATTTGAATTTGCCCATTATTGACCGAGGTTAATAATAGAAAATTATTAACCACTAATAGAGAAATTCAACTTCTCAGTTGTCTAGAATAAGCAATAATTGTCAACTTCACAGCTAATAGTGGAAAATAGTATATTAGGTACCAAGTGTCGAAAACGCTACGAAACGAGTGACTAAAGAGTTCTTTGACACTGGGTGCTTACTATACTTTTTCTACGCCCGCAGAAATAAAAAACATAGCTATATTATATTATTTTAATTATATTCAGAATATGACAGACAATGACTGACGTGTCATTGAAAAATAAAATGACACAGAACTACAAAGTTATCACGGAATATTAATTATTAAATACAGTGTAGTGTTTAAAGTATGAAAAGTCCCAGGAGATCTGTATGTTTTTGAGTGTGTGGTACACGGAATTAAGCGGCAGATAAACGAAATTCCGCGGTAGATAAACGAAAGGAAGAACTTTGATTTGTTAGATGATATTGCATTTTGACGTCGTTTTTGCCGTTCAAGATTGTCTGTTCTGAATTTGTTGGTATAAAACACGGACTGGATATGTTAATACGTAAGAGAGGTTTTCTTATTTCAAACAACATATTGTGACTAGAGGTAAGATAACTAAAGACTCGGGCTCAAACCTGCCCCGTGAAGTGAATGTTCTGTATTTTTGAGCTTTGATGGACGAGCCTGATTTTTTTTTTAAGCTGACGATGCAGAAATCATTTTTCAGTAGAATCCTGATTTGATTTTCCGGACCCCATTCATCTGTAATTCCGGTTTTTGCCGAACAGTCGAGATTTTTAAATTCTCAGTTTTTCCGGAACTTGTATAGTGCCACTCTCGTTTATCCGGAATTTACAGGATTTTACTGGGTTTGTCGCGATTTGCTTTCACGAATGCGACGGCATAAATAAAACGCAAAAATAAAGTAGGTATTCACATGAGATGAAAAACTTCAGGCGAAAAAATGTACTCACGATTATCCGGAATTGCTGTGGTCCACAATATTACAAATAATCCGAGTTCTAGCTAACTAATAACTTTAACTTAATGCTTGTCGTTAGTATTCATGAAGATGTTTCAAGCTTTGCTGGTACAGTTCAGTATCTCTAGCCACAGTGTTCAAACAAGAGGCTTTGCGTTTCTCGACGTTATCAAACAACCTTCGCAATGATTCAGCCATAATTTTGGCCAATGCCTTTCATTTATCTTGTCCTGTGATAGCGTCAGTTTTTTTGTTTTCCACTAAATTTCTTAATTATTAATAATAACTTCATCTTCTCTCCTGGAGAAACATTTTATGGCATGCAGCCTTTCAGATTTGACTACGTCATTATCATGTATGCTATAGATAATTGAAAGCACAACCACTATACGACTAAAACCCACACAAAAACAAATCAGCAAAAACTGAGGTTATGTTGTGTCCTGTTACTTGTCAGTTTGAGTTGCCAGATTCTCACCAATTCTCACAATCATGTAAAATAGCTCAAAATCATGGAAAAATAAAATTCACTTCTGCTAACGGTGTAATACAAATGTTGGTTATCTGTTAACATTTGACCGTCGTTTTATTTAACCAACGGCGGATTTAATCAGTACTGCTATATAACATCTACAAGAATTTAAAAATCTGTCACAAATTTTTCATCCATAGAATGTGGGCAGATTAGGGTTTGTAAAAAATGGAAAATATACAGACTGTTTCATATGAAATAACAAAGCTGCTCTATATTTTAAAAAATGCATACATATTTCTGGTTTAAGCTGTACAAACTTGACAGATGCCCAAAAGCAAACCCATTTTTTTGAGGTGTTCTTTAAAAGCCGGACCTTAATATCTGGCCTGATACGGGCATTTAAAATGTGCTCGAATACACTTTTGGCCACCCGGTAATATAAAAAAAAATGTAATCGTCAAAAAAATTTGAAATACTCATGTTCTAATATACAGGGTGTCCCAGCCGAGAGTGACCCATTTTAAATGCTTATAACTTTTATACCAGTTGTGTTAGCCACCTGCGGTTCACGCCATTCCTTTTCTCTTGGCCTAAAGTTTTTTCTAGTTGGTACCAAATTTTGTCTACACTTATACAGTGGGAGTAAAAAAAATGCATTTTTTTGACATTAAAATTTTCAACTATTTTTATTGCAACGCCATAATTAGGAATCGTGTCCAAGGTATATACCACTAATCTTTCATACCGAAACCCGATCAATAATAACGACACAAAGAAGATTTAGAACTAAATTCCAGAAAAATCTGCTAAGCAAAAACGTTAAAAATGGCATCAAAATTTTTCAATACATGGATATTTGGAGGTCAAGAGGCCAAAAAGGCATTTGGGTTCTGGTAGACTTCGCGACCCTCGGAATTTTATGTTAATTTTAGATTTGTTTGAAAGCATACCTTAAATAAAGCAGATTAAAACAAAAATTTCGCTGGATCATCCAGTAATTACTTAAAAAATCACGATTTTAGTTCAAAAAATTGTACTTTTTCAACACCAATTCATGCTATTTCACGATAAATATTTTCACTTTAAACAGTAAAGGTTATTATCTTGAACTAAATATCAGTCTTTTTCACACAAAAAACCGGAAGAAAATACTTAAATTTTGCCAATTTTTAGAAATATTCGTAAGCATTAATATTTTCGTTTGACACGTATAAAATTACACACTAAAATCTTATGTCAGAGCTTATGTCTAGATATCATAGGTTCACAAATTAGGATCAGGTGATACTTCCTAACAGCGTTGTCAAATGGTCTTAATTCTCTTTCAGCTGAATACATTGTAATAGACTACATGAATATATCACAATATAAAATTATTTGCATTTATAACCATGAAAATTTATATAATAGTTGGGTTAACAATGTTTTTCTTATTCTCTTGCTCCGTATTTAATGATATTTTAGTTACACTTTGATCTGTGTCAGTTGGTGGGGAAGCGGTACCTATGTGTTGAAATATGATAATTTTTTTTGCTCTAGTAGAAATCCCATGAAGTCAGTCAATTTGAGGTGAAAAAGTCTCTAATTTGTATTTCACATGGATGCGCGCTGGGTCGACGTTTCGCAATTCGCGCGCGCGAATTGCGAAACGTCGACCCGGCGCGCTCGCTTCGCTTGCGATATCAATCATTCAATCCAGATCTTTGAATTATGAAATTCATCGATAAGCATACTGACTTCCCTTCCCCTTTTTGGAAAACATCATAATATGGAATAAAAATCATTTTATATTCATGTCTATCTATATACATACATGTTTATACCCTTCCCCTTCTCGAAATATACCTACTTATCGGGACATTTAACGTTAATTTTCAACTAAAAATCACAAAAATATACATAATTCTTTATTTTTACTCTAACGTCATAAAATATACACGTACCAAGTTAGTACCTGTGGAACATACAATATTATGTCCAAAAAAGTACATTTTCAATACAAACATTTTAGATCATAAAGATAGTAAGTATATCGGTATATATGTGAATAGATACATCTGAAATCTTGGTGTTATTTCCAAGCCGTAACGAGCTACGGAAATGAAAGCTGGCAACATTGCCCATTCTCCGCTCTTTCTTAAATTTGTGACCATCCGATATCAAGACAGAATTGTCAAAAATTGTCAAATATTTTTAAAAAATGGCGGATTTTTGGTACTTTCAATTGCGATTTTCTCTTTCAAAAGTGGATAATCCAATATTTTTTTTTATTAAAACGTTCTATAGCAATAGGGCTTTCTATTAAAAAAAATCGTTGCAAAATTCCGAGGGTCGCGAACCTTACCGGACCCGGAATTTGTTTAATCCTGAATATTTAGACAGACTTTTAGCGGTCCATGAGATTATTGCAATTAATAATCAGAAAATATCACTTAGGAAAATGGAGGCTGCATTAAATTTATCTAAAAGTGAGAGCGAGAGATGTGAAATGTTTAAAATTATTCCCTTATAAGCTTCAATCATTTCAAAATCTTCGTCAGGAGGACTACCAAAAGAGATTGTTTACTTGCGAAACTCTTTTGGACTTGTTTAGAGTTAAACCAAATACGCTGTTAATTATGTCTGATGAGGCGAGTTTCCACATAGATGGTAGATGTAACAAGCACAATTGTAGGATTTGGGCATCAGAGAATCCAAGAGCATTTAACGAGTTCCAGTGAGATACTCCAAAGGTAACAGTTTGGTGTGCCATCTCTGCTGAAAAAATAGAGCAAGATGGTGCTCCACCTCATTATTCTTTAATAGCAAGAGCATCACTAGATATGACATTTGGGGAAAAATGGATAGGAAGAGCTGGCAATATAGAATGGGCACCGTACTCTCCTGACTTGACAGTTCCAGACTTTTTTCTCTGGGGTTATGTCAAGGATAGGTGCTATAGCCCCCTTCCACATAATTTGGATTATCTTAAGAGGAAAATTCGTGCAGTAATTGAAGCGATTCCCCAAGATATGTTACACAATTCATTCAACCATTTAATGGTCCTGCGTAGGCAGCGTAGAACAGAACGGTCAACATATACAGCAGTTTTTTTATATTTATATTTATTTCTTTATTAAAGTATAGTTATAAATATGCTAGTAAAAAATACGTTTGCTAAAATATCCAGACCAATATTTTAATTTTTTGCAGCTAAAACTTCAAGGTACAAGTCCGATGTCCCATTTTGTAGGTTAATATAACAATATTAATAATGTATTTATCGTATGTATAGTTTAAATTGAACATATTTGGGAATTATTTGGAACTTTTCGAGATAGTTCACACACACGGTATCGTTAAAATGTTTATACTGTCAATTAACGATTGGCAATGTTCGTTTGTAACACCTATGCCGCTACGATGCGACATATATAAACAAGACCAATTTTGATTACTGCGCAAGACAGTTGGCAAACTTCACGTGGCTTCATTTTATGTGAAACGAAGTCTACCGACACCACCGGTCAGGTGATCCATTTGTAAGATGTCGAGTGTTGAACATACCTACATATACTACAAAGCTTATAAAATGAACACTCTCCACGCGAGCTCAACTCACACTTTTCCAGTTTTTTTTATTGAGAAGACCAATAATTAATAAAATTTATCGTTCAAACTAAAATAAACATTCTCCATTGTATCCCCCACCGGAATATCAAGCATCTGCAGTTAAACACTCCACCACTCATTCAAATCTTCATCATGTTTGTTTTCATATTCATTTTCCGAATGCGAGAGGGTATATATGTATGAAGTCAAAATAGGAAACACTCGAGCCATTCTCATGGTTAAAAAACATTAAAGTGGAGTCTGCCATCATTCGAGCCCCGCTTTGTTGTTACGTCCTCCTTCTCTTGGGTTTTTTCATTTTATTTTTGTTAATAAAGAAGCAACCGTATTAATTAGGGCTGGGAGAGTTTTGTTTGTTTTTATCTTTTAATCTCCGAATTGTCCACGGGTTTCCGCCATGAGGGTTAATTTGATTAAAAACGGCGTTGTTTTGTTTTTGCGTTTTGTCGGTTTGTGATAGGGCGATGCGACGGGCAGCCATAAGAGAAAGAGTGAGAATCAGTATTGGACTTGAAGTGAACCAATAAATTCTTTTTTTAATTTCTTGCGAAATTAAACCACAATATTTTTAAATTCTTTATTTCAACGTTTCGGTAGCGTTCCAGCTACCGTTGTCAAGAAAAAATAAGTAGAAATTAATTTTTATCCCTAACTGACACAACAGAAAAAATTTGACAACTAGACAATCAAAAATTATTTTGAAGTTTAAGACTGCAAAATTTTGTTATCAAATTTTTATTAAGGTCCATTCATAGTAGATCATATCTGTGGCAAAATGTGAAATGAAATATTTCATTTTATGACATTCCAACAATATGATAGTCTACTAGAAATGGATCCAGTGAAGTGCACGTTCCAGGAACGGTTTTTATTGGGATAGCGCGT
>CAJUYH010008381.1:0-15581 GCA_910591685.1 Galerucella tenella
AAAATGATGATAACCTTTCCGAAGATTTACTGGTATTTCAACAAGACAGAGCTCCCCCACACTATGCAATGCCTGTCCGACAATTTTTAAACGAAACATTCCCCGCTCGTTGGATAGGTAGAAGGAGGCAGATGATGGAGTGGCCACCTAGGTCACCGGATTTAACACCCCTAGACTTCTTTTTATGGGGGTATTAAAAAACAAAAGTTTATGCTACCCAACCAGAATCTCTGGATGATTTACGAGAGAGGATAGAAAATGAATGTCGACAATTAAATCCTGCCGTATTAAGCAATGTCAGAGAGGCATTTCAAAATAGATTATACCATTGTATGGAAGTGAATGGTACTCATTTTGAACACTTATTGTAACTTCATAATAAATAGCACAGTTAAAAAGATTAAAGAGTTTGAACTGTTGTACAACCCATTTTAGTACAGGCAAATAAGGTGAAAGTAAATAATAAGTAAAATTTGTGCTCTTAAAAGAAAAATTGTTTATCTCATAAACTAACCACTTTAACCTACAAGTATTATACATTTTTGAAATCAGCTCAAAGAGGAGTATCCAAATTTTACATAAAAAATATGAAAAGTAATTTAAAAAAATAAAGGGGATGCTGCTAGGGGTGAGGGGGTGGCTTTTCCAGTAAGTTTAAATAAGCCATAATGCTTGCCCCTTCCAACATAAATTGACGTGTTTTTGGATTTTTTCTAAATACCAGTATTACAAAAGTTATTGAAGGTGGATACTTTTATCTGAAAAGCACTGTATAAAGTTATACAGATTTATTTTAATAATTATATTACAATAGAACTAAATTTATAGGCGATACACTTTATAAAATCGTAGCGACAGATTTCTTTATTTTTAAATTGAACAATTTTTTCATTAATAAATTTTATATTGCGTTCTATATTTCTATGTCTCCTAATTTGCAACTATTTATTTTTATATACGTATCTATTTGCATACCTTCAATAGCTTCTATAAAAACATATACATTTGGGTGGTTTATAGGGCAATACTGTCTAAACTTCGAGTGAAAACTTTCACATGTGTTTGTGGTGCGTGAAGTGTCTGATGTATTTGCTGCCCAAATCTCTGGTGGAAACTGGGAATTTTCAGCTATGTAGTTTTCTGTCAGGTAGTCTGCGAACAGCGTAACTCTTTCATCTACGGGTTTGTCTTCCGCCAGTTAAAAGGAAAATGTATCACCTACTTCCGTATGCGGCAAGAAGATTAATCCATATACATAGTGTAGCCATTTTCCAATATCGGAACTGATATCTTTGTATTCAGCTGATAACCCCAACTGTCCTATTCTCCTGTACCACGCTTGTGGCAGGTGAAATCTACAACCAATAATCTTCGAATTTGGAAAGCTTTCTTTAACACTGGAGTGAATCGGTTGTTCAAAGTCTATAACTATAATTTCCGGCATAGGTTTACTTCCAAGCAAACATGAATTGTGAACAGCTGAGTAAAATATTTTGGGCAGTAGTCAAACGTTCCATCCATATAGAATTTTGAGTGTTGAAACATAAATGATACGTTACTTGGACATGCGAAAACTACTATTTTGTGTTCTATGTTGTTGATCAGTACAAATGGTTCATTTTTGTCACTGACAATGTTGAGTTGAGTAGATTCAAATATTCTTGCAATTCTCTAGTAGATGTGGGTAATTTTGGAAAATTGCTTCTTCTTGCTCTACCCAAATTATCCCTTTATATGTCATATCTCGGCTTGTAAGCGTTTCCAGCATTGTATTTTGCCGATCCTCCCTGTGAACAATTTTCGAAGGCCTTTCATAGACACTATCTTCCATTTTCCTTTTCAGTCCGTTACTTAACTTCTGGCGGTTTAAAAGTTGCTGGTTCACACTATTGTCACCGTCCATAAATTGAAATTTATGGACGGTGCTATTGTGCTTATGTCCACCGACAGCTTTAGAGAACAAAATTTACTTCTTCTCCAATGGTATACACCTTAGCGCGACAATTTTTGTTCACACAACACCAAGATACTTCACCAGAAGACTTTAATAAACGATATTTGTAGAATTTAAAACTGTTCAGTACCAGAAGGGGTTTACCCTTTTCACTTAGTATTACTTCAAGCATTTTGTGTATCACTAACGACAACAAACGCTCGGAAATATGAATATCAATGAAGGGAGAAATATATATTTATAATAATTAGTACTGAGACCCCCTTAGCCAACCCAACACCTTTAGTTGAAGAAGGTCATTCGTGGCAAACAGGGTTGGCGTTTGGCAAAGTGATGTGGCTCGTGTATGGAACCGGTATCTCCAGACCAATTCTCTTCGTGATAGACCTAGAAGCGGTAGAAGGCGTGTTACTAATCAGCGGCAGAACCGCTATATCC
The DNA here is from genome assembly GCA_910591685.1 of Galerucella tenella. Lineage (NCBI taxonomy): Eukaryota > Metazoa > Arthropoda > Insecta > Coleoptera > Chrysomelidae > Galerucella > Galerucella tenella. The sequence goes on from CAJUYH010008381.1 coordinate 2,393, forward strand.
ACTTAACTATCCGAAGAAACCCGACCATGGCAATACCAGCACTCCAAAGAGATATGAGACATGCGTTGGGAGTTCAAGTATCGATCTCGACATTACGAAGACGAATACTTACGACAGGTTTGAGGTGTCGCTGACCAATAAGACTGCCCAGACTACAACCTGAGCACAGAGTTCGCCGACTACAGTGGGCTCAAGAATACGCGGCCTCGCCTGAGGAATTTTGGAATTCGGTGTTTTTTTCCGACGAGACAAGGATTTGTTTGGTACAAGATAGCCATCGAATACGTGTGTGGTGGGATCCAACGAGAGTTGCTCAGCTTGCTCATGCTCGCCCCGTGCCGCCCTTCAGAGGAGGAAGTGCTATGTTTTGGGCTGGTATCATGTTCAATGATCGCACAGAATTAATTCATGTGGAGGGAACGATGACTGGTGATAGGTATCTAAGAGAGATTCTACATCCTCACGTGAGACTATGGCGCGCAGCTGTTGGCAATTCCTTCGTTTTTATGGACGATAACGCCCGACCTCATCGGACCAGAGCTGTAAATGAGTATCTTGAAACTGAAGGGATCAATCGTTTGAACTGGCCTGCCCTATCTCCTGACATGAATCCCATAGAACATGCTTGGGACATGCTTGCCAGGGCAGTGGCAGCACGCAGAAATCCACCCAGGAGTGTACAAGAGCTTGTTCATGGGGCCCAAGAAGAATGGCGAAATATTCCTCAACAGAATATCAATAATTTGGTAAACAGCATGGGCAGGCGACTTCAAGCTTGCATAAATTCTAGAGGTGGAAATACTCATTATTAAAAGTTCTCATGCAGGTTCTCACTTAACCTTTTCTTTAAAAAGAATCAATTTGAATTTAATTTATTTAATTTCTAAGAATACTTTTTATGTTTAAAGCAAGTTTATTATTTGATAATAAAATTTTTTGACAAATATACACGTTTTTTTTTATTGAAACTAATTATTTGATTAATCTCTGATCCATTTATAATGAACACACATTTTTTTTTTCGGAGATTTAGGGTGATGCAAAACTTTTGAATCCATGTGTATATTAATTGCTTTCATTAAAATAACGCGAATTGAATTTACCGATTAGACGAACACCTCAAAAATGTAAAAAAAACGTTTCTACATAATTCTGTCTGCCTTCGAATTGTACACAATTTCTTGACGTTCCGATTGAATAGTTTTATTAACATTTGTGTATCCATATGGGTGTCGCTGTTCGAAAGTGGCTGTTCCTCGAGAAATTGTAAATTAAGTAGATAACTTCAAACGAGCATTTTCAGTAAGTACCACTTGGAAAAAAATATACCTCTATAAAAAATATTGTTACATGAACTGGAATAGAGGGCGTTACATTTTTTTGCGTGCTCACAGGATTTGTCAAATAATGTAGTATAAAATTCTCCTTCTAAAAGTCTCCTTTCTTTTTTGTAGCAATAAACGTAAACAATTCTGGGCCACCTTGTATAATAAATACCTGTTTTTTTCTAAGTAAATAGTAGATATTGTATCTCCATTTTAATTAATGTATATATATAAGATTGTAACTTATGCATATTTTGATCCTTTTCTGGTATCTCGAAATTATTCTCCGGAATTTTAATTATTTAAATTCTATTGAAAATTTTTGATAAATAAAAACACTGTTTATTAATAATATAAATAAGACTTAATGAATAATTTTCAACATTTTTATGCAAATTTTTTATATTTTGTTTGTCAACAAATATTCAAGGAAACCTACGAGGGTTCCTGAAAAAATTATATATTTTATCCGAAATAAACATAATAAGCTTATTTAATTGACTTCGAAAATATCTTATCGTCTAGCCATTTAATGAACCGGTTTTTCTATCTTGGCCGATTACTCTTGAAATATTGGATTCTCAATAAAATGCATTTTGTAGATGAATTTATTTTCGACATTTTTTGGTTGAAACTTTTTCTTCTAATGCTTATTTTTTTGAGATATAGGACGCTTAATGTAGAAATTCCGAGGCTTGTCCAGATCACACGGCAGCCCAAAGGTTTTTTTTGTAGCAGATAATCGTTTCCTTAATGTCTCTACACAAAAAAGGGACGAAAAAGCGTGAGCCTTCTACCAATAGCTTCAACAATTCCTGCTGCACCTCCCAGTCTGCCGAAAATATCCTAAGGTGAATATTTTTATAGCTGAGTACACATGACTAGAACGTCAAGAAAACATTTTTGTATTCTGTGTAAAATTTTTATTTAAAATTGCACAGCGCTTTCGGCTGTTAGGCCATCATCAGTGCCATACTCGTCAGATATGTAACAAGAAACCTAGTCAAATGTCTACAACACATTAACGTCACTATTAAAATTACATTAAATTTAAAAAAATTTTTTTTAATTAATTAATTAATTAATTATCCCCTGAATTGTCTTCATATTATGAACATTTTTAATTGTATTGAATTATTCAGCCACTACACGAACACGTGTTAGTAGACCGAAAGACGAAGTGACACAAAAAAAAATTTAAATTTAATGTAATTTTAATAGTGACTTTAATGTGTTGTGGACATTTGACTAGGTTTCTTGTTTCATATCTGACGAGTATGGCACTGATGATGGCCTAACAGCCGAAAGCGCTTTGCAATTCTAAATAAAAATTTTACACAGAAAACAAAAATGTTTTCTTGACGAAAATATCCTACAAATACCGAACTGGATGTGGAAGAACATGTGGGTGCTGAAAAGCAGGCAATATGTGAGAATTGCATGGCAGAATTAGCCGCTAATGGTGAGTTTTACACACACAAAAAATTACACTACGCAAAAGGTGCAAAATTTCATTCTCTACTCTTGCTCTCTAGTTCTAGGAGTCTATATTTCCGATGAGGCAGTGCGGTGAGTAGTCCCATCACTTTCTTCCTTTGCCACCTGCTGAGGGGTAGAGGGGGAATATTAATTGCAGTGTAGCAGAGAAATCAAAATAATCAAACATTCAATTCAAATATTTATCAAACAAGATCAAAACACAGGAGTATTTTTTTAAATGTGCGTTTTGTATTTCGTTTATCATGACCAATAAAATCGTATGGTAAGTCCTAGTATATCCTTTGCATATTCACACAAAAAAATGTTTGTAATTAATAATGGCATACCCCCCGTAGAGTTGGTAGTATAAATTCTCGTCCTCGAGTCGGAATATTTTGGGAGTGGAAATCACCAAGCAAGCAATCAAGAGTGTGCGAACACATGATGGTGAAATCTAGTCAGCTGTGAGAGTGCGACTCTTTCCGCAGGCCAAACGTGACGTCACAGGTGAATGACTTCTACGTCACGTTAGTTCAATGGCAAATCGTGACCCAGATCTACCTGACATGCTGACAATAGATTGTACAAACACAAAAATTATTTGCGGACATTTAAATAAAGAATTAAGAAGTTCTTAGACTCTTATTTTTCAATTCTAATAACAAATTTGATATCGGTGTATCAAATATAAATAATTGTAGTGAGATTTATAATAATTTTTTTCAGATTATGTATAAAAAATTAGCATTTCACCAAGATGCATTATTAAAGCTTTCAAAAGTTGTCGATTTATCATCTCGGTGGTCTCTGAATATGTATTTTTTGACCGGGCTATAATTATACAGTGTGGAAACCACTTTTGAAATAAAATTCTTTGTCATTATTTTAGAAAATTATGAAAAATGCCGAGGCACGTCAACTTTAGAATTGAGTTGTGCGTTATGTAAACATAAATGTAACAACAAACTAAATAATGTATGGTCAATTAGGAATTATACAAGGTGAAATTTTAAAATTAATAATTCATTACACTTGAAATATTGGTACTTTTTTAAATTAGCTAAATATGTATTATCAAAAATCTAAGCTAACTAACTATTAGACGTATTTGTATATTGAACAAAATCTGCTACGCCCATGAATTTTATTATAAATACCTGAAAATTGCCCAAAAACGCCAATATTTAGACAAAATCGGTAAATAATGTGGATTGTTTTAAATCGGTAAATAATGTGGATTGTTTTCTATTCGGTCAGTTGTTGATGTGTTGACAGTTTATACTGAAAAAGTAAAATCTTTGTCAAACACTTTTTCCTTGTCGACATAACAATAAAATATTTAACTGAGACTCACCGAATTGAGATTTTAAAGATGATCGGGTACCTACGGGGATAACTGCAGAAGTCAAGTTGAAGTGGCAAACTTATTTAATCACAGGTATCTCGAATTTCCTAATATTTCACAAAGTACTGCATCTAAAATTCATGCACAATTCAGAGAACTTGGACATGTCAAGCCATTGAAAAGAAAACCACACTTCGTTGAAGATGATGTGAAAGTGGATATTTTGTTAAGTGTCGAAGAGAATCCAACTTCAAGTACACGTCAAATTTCCCGTGAAAATAATGTTAGTTATACAACTGTTCTAAGATGTCTTCATAAAGAAAAACTTCATCCCTACAAATTAACTTTGGTGCAGGAGTTAACAGAAGACGATCCAGATCGTAGAATGGATTTCTGCGAAAGATTGATGAATAAGCTGAACAGAAATGAGATAGCTCTTGGTACCATTTTTTTTTCTGACGAATCAACATTCACATTGAATGGAGAGGTAAACCGACAGAACTGTAGACATTGGTCAGCAGAGAATCCTAATTGGATGCGTGAGACACATACTCAGTACCCTAAAAAGGTGAACGTTTGGGCCGGTATCAAAGGCGACCATATTATTGGTCCTATATCTATAGATGGAAATTTGACAGCTGGAAAATATTAAAATATTTTTAGAAATGAAGTTATTCCTGCGTTGGCAAATTTATATCCCAACGCAATAGATCCTAGCTCACCGAATGAAAATGTTTGGTTCCAGCAAGACGGGGCAACACCCCATTATGATTCAATGGTGGGAACTTATTTAGATGGAATCTTCCCCAATAAATGAATTGGACGAAGAGGTACTATTGAGTGGCCAGCTAGATCACCAGACTTTACGCCTTTAGATTTATCTGTGGGGTTATCTCAAGAACAAAGTATATGCAACACAACCAACTAGCATTGTAGACCTCAAAGACAGGATAACTACAGAAATGCGGAATATTTCACCTCAAACTTTAAACAAAGTTAAGGAGGAGTTCTATAGGAGACTGTGCTATTGCCAAAAACTAGGTGGAGAACATTTTGAGCATTTATTTTGATGTATTAAAATCAAATACATCAGGTATTTCATGTATGTGTTCAATAACTGTAAAAATAAAAATTTCACCCTGTATAATTCATAATTGACCATACATTATTTAGTTTGTTTCATTAAAAAAAACACCGACTATGGCATACTTGCGTGAATCACCCTGTACATTTACATTTATGTTTACATAACGCACAACTCAATTTAAAAGTTGACGTGTCTCGGCATTTTTTAAGATTTTCTAAAATGATGACATACAGAATTTTATCCCATAAGTCCACACTGTATTTGAACAGAATGTTGAATTTAAAACTGTGACGCTAAGACAGTAGATTTGTCAAATAGAGGTGAAATGAAAACTTTATGTCTTTTCCTGATCCTTCTTAATATGGGTACCAAATTACATCTACACTTTGATTCAGGTATAGTATTTAAACCCATAGCAATATATTTTAAAGCACAACTAAAATTGTTAGTTTAAAAAAAAATAATACTATCAGATTGAAAAATCTTTCAGTGAAAATAATCTTCATAGAAAAACGCAGGGTGTATTTCCTTCTTAAAATTAGCAAACCGAAATTTTCTATAGAAAAGATGTGTCATTCTGACTTCCTGTTTAATATTTAAAAGTGAAAAATAATATTTGAATAAAGAAAACACCAAAAGATCATTTAATAGTCAAGGCGTTACCTTGAAGATTTAAAATACCCTCCACCCATCTCAGGTAATATTACTAGACCATTCATAATATTATGCTTTGAGACTTCTTCTTTTTAAAAAATTTTGGATTTTCCAATAACTTGTAATATTTAAATTCTATATTTTCATACTTTAACTGATAAATATTCAATAAAATTATTAATGTGGATTATGTTGCTATTCATACTATACATTATTTTTTATTAATACACAATAAATTTATGTTTATTTACTTACATAATAATTATTAATAGTTACATTACAATTGGTGAAATTCATGCCAGGGATAACTTTGTCAGTCATCTGAGTCTGACTGGAAATCATGGGACTTAGACTGGCACTAGAGCTAGTACAAGGTTTTTCATTGTAATTAGAGGTAGTATATTGTTTGTTGATTTCGTTTGAAATCTGGTTTCCTCTTTTTATTTTATTGGTTATGTTGTCATCTATATAACCTTCGGCAACTGTGGTTGATTACCATCCCCCTAACTTCTTTACTGCTGTAATGTCACCTCCTGCGCTAATGCAAATGGTTGGTTGCAGATGATCTTCGGAACTAATATCCTGTGTACAATTCGGGATTTTTTTATTTTAAAAACATAGCAATGTGCTTTCCCATAGAAGATAATTTGTTAATGCCTGCTCTTCGAATAGTACATTTGCCATTTTGATAATTTAAAAATAATGATGGGCATTTAGCATGAGATGGGGAAGACTTACCTATATACTTTTTGCAAATATCGTAAAATTCACCTGATACAGTAAATGATCTAGGAATCATTGTTTTTGTGAAAGGTATTTTCACTATAAGAGCTCCATTGTAATCTTCTATATCTTCAGTTTTCATAGAATATAATTCATTAGATCGGCACGCTCCCATTAGCCCCATGATTAAGGTTACCTAAAAATAATTTGATTGAATTGGAAAGTTCTAAGATGAAAATTACTTCATTGTAAGAATACCTTTGTTATTAGATAGGTATGATCTGGCGCTTCTTTAATAAATTTACTGACTTCTTCGGGCGTGAAAATTTTAGATTTTTCCGGTTGATGGCCCTCGGACTGACGTTTTAAAAATTCCTGTAACTTCATGTAAGTCTCTAGGTGGATACTATGGTAAATATTCAATGTACTTTTCAGCATAGAATAATATGCCCACAATGATGATGACTTGTATTTTTTAGTTCAATAAAATACACTAGGATAACATTTTCAGAAAAAGACGATGTTTTTTGTGCCATTTGCCAAATCCATAAAACTTTTGTACACCGCCTTTTGTATATTCGCCTCGCTTCGCTCGTCTCATAATTTCAGACTCGTCCGATAAAGAATCACTTTACTGCCTTGTTACATAAATAACTATTTTTTGTATTTGCTGAATTGCTTATAAAATTTCAATTCTATCAACTTTCAAAGTCTAAATATATTCATAGTAGAATCAAATTATATTTTGACGATAGAAATCGACCAAAAGAATTAACAAATCTTGGAAAAAAATCAGCTACCACTTTAAAAACCTTAAAATATTTGTATATAACATTTGCCAACAAATTATTACCTGAAAAGACGTTAAATCTACGTCTATTTAAGCTGTGGTATTAACAACAAAAGTTTCTTTAAATCCCTTGTGGCTTTTTCAACAATTTCTCTGTAATTTGTTGGGTTGTAGGTATTCAAAGAGTTCATCGATTACAATGATCGGTTTATTCTTCCATAAAGGCTTAGTGCACAAAGAGGATTTTGTGGTTCTTAGATCTCTACTTGGTACTTAAAACCTTGTAAATTATAGTTAGTCAAAGATAAAATTTTAACAAGTTCCATTGACAGTTGCCGAAGAAGAATATACAATTTTACCTTCTTGAAATGTTTAATAATGTGATTTATGTTTGTCAACCATTTTAGTTTTGAAATTATCACGATTAAGAACAACTCAATAATATTATGAAAATAACTCGCTTGTAAATTTGGCTTTAACATCAGAAAGTACAAAAATATTCAGAGGCTGGGCACACCCAGATGTATGTAGGTATGTATATTGGGGCGTCATTTAGTGAAACCTAAAAGTTTCTAGCTTTCTAGCTTCTAGCTTTCTAGCTTCTGAGTAAAGTCTCAGAAACAAGTAGCTCCTTTGGTCCTATTTTCTGGAGGAGTTTTTAGGATATATGCTTGCCAACTTAACTTAAATGTCTCTTTTTCATCTAATAGTTTTCTAGGATTCTGAATTGCAGTGCAATCTGCAAGTATGTGGATGGAGGTTTGTTCTTCCACCCCACAGAATATTCTACTTCCTCCGTTATTTTGGGATTTTTCAGGCGTCCATGGAGATGCATCGGCGATACCGAAAATACGTGTTAACGAAAGTTATGTTATTGATATTTATTCCAAATATTTAATGAGGAAAAAGTAAATTCGGAATTTTGTAGTATACAAAATCGTAAAAAGTATGTAAATGAAAGTGTAACACTTAAATAATGTCTTATGCAAATGAACGGGGAAAATAAAAGTGCCTCAATTTCTGAGTAAATAAATTTTTAGGCAGTACAAAGTTAATAATCACAAAAATAAATACACCTAACCCCATTTTGAGATAAAAAATATGTATAATTTGTGTGTCACTTAGCTGCTTTATTTTTTCTTGTTTTTTATGATTATCACGGATCCCCCTGGGATCATTTCCAGTGCCTGGGCAGTTGAGAACAACCCAAAACCTATGAATGGATCAACGGATCCCCTAGCAGTTGATAGGCCAGACGATAGGGGGTAACAACTACAAGTAATTAGCAATACAGCTGATTTTTTTTTCATAAGTACCTTAAAGTATGTAGATTAATATAAAAAAAGTTTACCAGTCTATCGACTTCCCAAATTGAAAAAAAAATCACAAAACTTTTTTTTTCGAAATTTTTCAATATTTCGCGATGGGAGGAGGATAGAGGAAAATAAAAAATACCACCGTGTAGGGGAAGTGTTTTGCAGCAAAAAAGGTCTTTAGCGTTTTTTTCGTTCGAGCAATGGTTTGTCCGGAAAAAACTCGGTAAACTAAGTTTGTGTTCCGCATCAGCGCGACTCTATTTTCTGAAGCGCTGCGGAGTACATTACAAACTATTGTATACAGTTATAATGTAATATAAAGATAAATGTAATAGGGCGTTTTGAAGAGGAAAGTGTCAGCTTTAAGATGGCATTTTTTTTGTCATAGCACATAATCATTTTCAGCAAATTACTCATATATAAAATAAATATTATATTCTAATCAAAAACCAAGTATCTCAATAAAAAATATATAATAAGGTGACGTTGAAACAATTTTTCGAAGGATGGGAACTGTTATTTAGGAGGTCTGTTCCATAAATGAAATTTAGGGATAATTAATTTTTCCTAATTACGAAATACGGCACTTTTCATTATCTCTTAAATTTTAGGAATCTTGAATTTACAAGAAAATATATACGAGTATATGTATATTAAGTACTGTTACTTTGATAAAATTGGAGTAATTTTGATGGGATTTCCTTAGAAATGTTGGGGAAGCTTCTAAGATCAAGAATATATAATAACAAAATTAATTAATTTACATACATTTTTGGATTCAATGTTTTTTTGTATTATAAGCGAAAATAGCAATTTTTATAGATTCGGGTGGGAATCATCTTTATTTTTTCACAAGTGGTTTGTATTTTATCGGGTAAATTTGGGTTGTTTAATGTGAAACTGTTTCCTAGCAATTTGATGAGAATAACTGTCATCTATCAAAAACACTCCACCTCGAGTCAAATTGCTAAAGGAAACAGTTTAGAATTTGAACAACACAAATTTTCCCAATATCAATACAAACCTCGAGTGTAATTCGGCAGGACAATTTAATTAATTAGAAATTTGGAAACATATCAATGCAAACTTTATTTATGAAACAAAAATAAACACATTTTTATTTTAATGTACAATTATTAACAACGCAGTTATTGAAATTCATACTAGGAACAGTGATATTGATGAACAAATGAATAAGTGAAAAAACCGCTAGTGTATTTGTCGCTGTAAAAGTTGAAGCTAACTTTTGCCGCTGTCAAAGTGACAATTGCACTCGGGCATATGCGATTTTTTATACATGAATTAAATTGTCAAAATAAAATTTGATACTCATGTAGTATAAAGATTAATATTCAACGAACAAAATGTATATAGTGAAAAGTTACTTTTGGTCTAAAATGACCCATACAAACTGGCCTATGAAGCGACTGAATCAAAATTAAAAAAATCCTGTACCAAGCAATTGTCAATTGTGATATAAACTGCTCTAACAATGTTGCATATTATTTAAACATTTTATTGGTATTTAATGTGAAAAATAGGGATTTTTCAATAAAATAATCAATTTTTTGTTTCACCTTGTAAGAGAGACTTCAATCTGGGTGTTTCGAAACGTTGCATAAGTTTGCATTACATTTCAGAATGATTCATTAAAAATTTTAGGAATAAGTTCAGTAACCTTAACAGCAATATCATTATTTCTTACATGTTATATACAGGGTGGCCGGACGAAAGCGAAATGGAGCCATTACCCGGAACGTTTAAGAAAAACGCAGATATGCGTCTATGTTTGATCGAAGGAAGTCATTTTTTTCGGTGTTTTTGACTTCGCTACTTTCACACCATATTGCGGGGGTAAACATAACCTTAAAATGTTTAAATACCCTAGGGGGTCGAGGGAGGTACCATTTTTTGGCCATTTAAATTTTTGTTCTTTTGTGGATTTTGTTATATACTGATTTCATTTGATAAAAATGAAATCTTCAACTTACTTATACTACTTTTATAATAATAGTTGTAAATCAAGTAATTTGTGACCTCTCGTCATAATATTATTGAGAATGCAGGATCTAGACATTCCATTTGAAGTCGATACAAATATATGCGCCAATCGAAGAAGGACGCTGGATAGAAATACGTCTGACACAAATAAAAATATAAGAAGGTCAAGTTAGTTACAGCCCATTAATTTCCAATTCCGCACACTTGTGTTTCATGAATTACCTAATCAGTGGTACAGTATACATTTACAGATACAAATAGTTTAGCAAAATATCAGAAAAACGATCAGTTATTTTTCTGAGGCTTTAAAAATAATTCCCCATTGTTTCTCAAGTTTCACAAAATTGCTAACAAGCTCATTTTTGTGATTCGGTTTGGACCAGTGTACCGTTACACTGGAAACGTAAAAAAGAACAAAAAGAAAGAAATTACCAGTAAAAGCGAGAAGCTGGTTATTGTTTGAGGAAGTATAATCTAAAGTTATAGTAGGAACGACGAACAACAGATATTGCGAAGAAACGTCTAAAAAGTTGGAGCAACATCTTTGTGACTGCAGTCTGAGGAAGATATATTATGTAACAAAAATAGAAGGCATTTTCCACTGAAAACAATAAGAAAAGTATTCTCTTCTACTGACAAAATATTGAAGACATTCTTTTTATTCATAATAATTTTAAGAAGATTGTAAAGCAAAAAGTCAAAGTCAGCTCAGTAGCAAACTTGATCTCCACTTTCCTACACTATATCCTAGTGTCTTTAAAGACTTTACCTTTATCACTGGTGTAGATTCCGAAATAATTTTCACCTTCCATCATAATATCAGGAAAATCCAAATTACTTCCGTTACACTCAATAAATATCTTCTAGAGCGCTAATGAATTTAATTTAAATAATAAAACATTTTATTAGCTCTAGTTTTATAGGATTTAAAAAACAGAGCAGAACCTTGTTCCAATATCCCGGAGAGATAAAATGCACCTACATTTCCTACAGCTGACGAAACCATCATACAGGGAGGATCCAATTTTTCATTTAACGATATAGATTTATAAAAATACTGTTGGTATAGACTTCCATAAAAAACTAGGTACAGCTGGCCAGCTATGATGAGTGCGCAGTAGTAGGCGTGGCTAAGCTAGAAAACATGCTAAATTTGGCCGACTATACAGTGTACGGAAAAAAAAGCAAATCCATAGTAGATTCCAGAAGATTAAGGTTACTGAAGACTTAGTCCAACAAAAAAAAATAAAGAGGAAAGTGCTACAAACACTTCCTTGATGCGTCTCACGTTTCGTAGCTTTGTTAAGATATACGTGTTTCTTGATTCACTGAGCTAGGCCAGCTGGAAAAAGAGGAGTAATCGATTCAACCTAATGAAAGAGGTTTTGAGTCAAAAAGTATCTACCTCAAATTTGAAACTGTATTTTCTCTTCAATATTTTAATGGATCTGTATCTGTAGACGATTTCTGTCAGTTCCTTTAATGCATGGAAATATCGAATCAAAATAAGTCCCAAGAAACCATGGTTACAAATTTTAAGCATTTTTCATGTCACTAGAATTTTTTTGGGTGTAACTATTAAAGCAATGTAAATTTTAATTTACTGCGTGGACCCATAATTTGTGGTATCTACTCATATTGTTTCTATCTGTACCTGTAGAGTAGGGTGAGTGAGTGTAGGCTCACGGCACTTAGGTCACATGTGACCCATTGTACATCCTCCCGAGGAGTTGTCCTCCAAGGGGGCGGATGTAATTTGGGCGCTAAAAGATGAATACACTTTTTACAACATATAAACTGGGCGCCAAGACCGAAGGGTCATTTTAATCCTATGTGTATTTTGGGCGCTAACCGACTGAAAATGAGAAATAGAAAACTAAAAAAAACAAGAAAAAACCCAGTCCCAAACCCGGTTGATCAAAGTGTAACTATGTATAAAAATATCAGAAAATAAGAAATGGAGAACTAAAAAAAAAAACAAGAAAACCCAGGTCCAAACCCGGTTGATCAAAGTGTAACTATGTATAAAAATATCAGAAAATAAATGGAAAACTAAAAAAAACAAGAAAACCCAGGCTAAACCTGGTTGATCAAAGTGTAACTATGTATAAAAATATCAGAAAATAAGAAGTAAAAAACTAAAAAAAAACAAGAAAACTTAAGCCCAAACCCGGTTGATCAAAGTGTAACTATGTATAAAAATATCAGAAAAAAAGAAATAGAAAACTAAAAAAAAAACAAGAAAACCCAGGCTAAACCCGGTTGATCAAAGTGTAACTATGTATAAAAATATCAGAAAATAAGAAATAGAAAACTATTGGGGTTTTCCAAATATTGGTGGTTAAATTATTGAGATAAGAGTTATTTCATGACTCGACCTACCTGCACTTCTTAGCGCCCAAAATACATGTAGGATTATCTAACCTCCTCTGGGGGTTGTAGGACCTTGACGTCGGTGAGGAGGCTTAC
>CAJUYH010008382.1:0-15581 GCA_910591685.1 Galerucella tenella
ATATAATACCCCATATTGTTATCATAGTTTACATTAAATAAAGAGTACAAAGTCCAACTGTACTACTTCATAATATCAAAGATAATTATTTAAAAATTAATTGAATATAAACTAAAAGGAAAAGAATTTGTAAAACTTTGACATGAGTAGTTTAAATATTATCATTTCCTTAAAAAAAACATTGTTTATATTGAAATAAACAAAATATAAAATGACCCAACAATATTTCTTGATATCTTGATATTTACAGTCAAAAAGATCAGTGACCTTAAAACGAGATACAACTTGGGTTTATATATTTTTTTCAACTAGATATTTATTAATTTAATTAATTTCACCAATAAAATAGATACATGATTATATCTTTTCAACAGATATTTCAAATTTATTTACTCGTCTTGTTTGTTTCTTGTTGATTTTTTAATATTTAATACCAAACAAATTTTTTTAAATTCCTACAGATGGTAGTACATTAGAAATTATCGTGTAGGTACCTACAGAAAAATAGTATTGTAACATTTGAGGGTGTCCAGAAACTCTCCTGCCAAATGGAAACTACAGTTACTAGAGGTGATTTTAAGTCGATTTAGCTCAAATTACTTTAATCCGAAAATGCTTCCTAAGGGAGCTACAGTCCTTTGAAGAAGACGTCCTCATATTATTATTAGTTTTCTTCAAATTATTCAAAAATACCGTTACTTAAAATATTCAAACTTGGTATAATCAATAAACAATTACAAACCAGTCGTCAGCTGTAAATAATTTTTTTTTCAGATCCATCACAAGCGTGTCAATCAAGGGGACAAACAAGTATTTTTATTAAAAAAAATTTATTTTCAAGTTTTTTATGTATCCGACACCGAATTTGTAAAATTCAAGATAATTTTCATAAAAAATGTTCTCTTCTTTCAAATCGATATCATGAACCGTTTTCGAGAAAATTAAATTTGAAAACTTTTTGTGTTTCTTATACATAAAATCATGTGTGATTATAAAATTGTATTTGTAATATCAAGTGGGCTTTGAAAAATCGCCAAATTGTACAGATACTGGTAACAAAAGTCGTAAGTATTAAGTTGCTTACATTGTTTTGGAAATTTTAAATTAATTTTATAATCCAACATGATTTTATGTAAGAAACACAAAAAGTTTAAATCTATTTTTCTCGAAAACGGTTCATGATATCGATTTGAAAGAAAAGAACATTTTTATGAACATTATCTTGAATTTCTCAAATTCGGTGTAGGATAGGTACATAAAAAAACTTGAAAATAGAAATTTTTTAATAAAAATACCTGTTGGTCCCCCCGACTGACACGCTTGTGATGGATCTGGAAAAAATTTATTTACAGCGAACGACTGGTTTGTAACTGTTTATTTATTATATCAAGTTTAAATATTTTAAGTAACAGTATTTTTGACTAATTTGAAGAAAACTCATATGAGGACGTCTTTTTCAAAGGGCTGTAGCTCCCTTAGGAAGCATTTTCGGATTAAGATAATTTGAGCTAAATCGACTTAACTGCCCTCCTCTAGTAACTGTAGTTTCCGTTTGGCTGGAGAGTTTCTGGACACCCTGTATAACAATAATTGTTATTTTTGAGTAGGTAAACTTTATTCAAAGTCATTTACGTCAATTCAATTTTAGACAACAAAAGAATCTGTTTGTCTTTAAACTATGTTGGTGAAGAAAAATTGAATATAAATTAAAATAATGAATTGGTACTTACGAAATTCCATAACGTGAAGAAACAAAATTCAAATCCAGCAAAGTTCGCTATGTCTGTACCAAACTCTATTTCTCTGCCACTTTTTTTCATTGTATCTCCCAATTCAATAAAAAATATTAGAGAGTACAAATTAAAGCCTAGCACTAATGTGTACAGGAGTACAGGCAGTAAATTTATCATTTTAAGAGAATGTAAAATCAAAACTACACTTTATCAGATCTTTAAGACGGCACTGTTATTTTTATAAGAGTTTTTATATTCTTGTATTTAATAATAAAACATAATTATATGGAGTCTCATGAACTGACAGAACGTTTGTGGAACTGAATATCATATATTTATTTGGTTATGATTAATAGCAAGTTGAAAGATAAAAATTTAAATATTAGTATAAAAATAATCTTGAACGATAAGGAAGTCAGTGGAAAGTAGACAATTTATTAGACAATTGATTTCAACTTTAAATTAACAAAGAATGTTTGGATTCACTACGCATTATGCAAATAACATGAAATGTATGTTGACTATTGGAAAATGTTGAACATAAAATGTACAAGGCCAGTATTGCTGTCAAACTTTACCTCACTAGAACTATAATGAAAAATGAAGTAATAAAAACTATTAATTTCTCCGGTCGATACCATTTATGGATGCTGGTTTAGATGGGATTCTCTACTGGGTCCAGACAATGAGATATTAAATCAATCTCGTTTTCCGCATAACGTAATACACAAATTTCATGTTGATATTCTCACTTTTAGTCCCTTTAAAATACAGACCCTTTAAGTCAGAAGTTTCGAAACATTTCTGCTGTTGGGAAATTAAGTTTTTCTACGACTGCTATGAAAAGTGACGTATTTCTCATAGTTTACTTAATTTCAAAACCAAATATTGCTCAAACTGTGAAAAATATATCTCGCGGCACTTTGCCCACGCCACAAACATTTATATGCAGAATCAAATAAAATCGACAAAAACTTAGTATGCTACTGTCATCTTTTTAGTTGTCACAAAACTGTCAGATTCTATTAGAAGTTTTTAAATTGTAAAAGATAGTTTCAATCGTGATTTGATAAAAATCCCAATTTCTATTGAAAATATTAGTTAGACAAGACATAATATAAGTACTTATTTATAATATAAACAGGTAGACCGTGTCGCGGGACACACGGTAGGAACTTTAGTTCCTTTTAAGCAAAAATTATGTAATATATCTGACGTTATAGATAAACTCGGTAGTCGAGTAGTAAGCAAACCAGACTCTCACGCGGTAGACCCGGGTTCGATTCCCCGTGAAGAAGTTTTTTTTATTGTTAATTTTATTTTTAAATAATTATTCTGCTTGATATTAATGACGAAAACAGGTAGACGTTTGAATATTTAGCAGAATATTCATTATTATAGATAATGGTACGGTACCCTTCATGAGGGACTCCGACTGGCAACATCTACTTATAACAGCATCGTATATTTAAAAAGGGAAACCGTAGCATTATACAAATTGGACATTCAAGAACTGTACGTTTACCACAAAAAAATTAGTGGAAACATAAAATTGAATTGTTACATTTTTAATTTGAAGTTATATTACAGTTTATAGAAACTTTTATTTTCTAGATTTTTTCTTTCCGAATAAAATAATTTAAATTTCTTCGAAATGAACGAAATGTCAAAAGTGACATTTATACTTCTCGATCAGTTTAATAGTATATTAAAGTATAAGTGGATATTAAGGTCTTTAAAACACGCGCGAAATAGAGCAAGTGTTTTAAAGACCATCAGTTATCCACGAATACTTCACGCTATTTTTTTTATTGGTGCACTTTGAAATTATAAATAATGGTCTATAACTACTACAACAACAAGAAATGGAAATCATAGATGGAAATAAGAACTAAATGTCAAATGGTTGAATTCGTGATGTATATGATGTATACTTTGCGTTGTCATGGAAATGAGAAAAACATAAACTAATTTGTATTTTGATGGAAGTTCAACCCTATTGAGTTCTGTGAATGTCAATAGTATTAATTTAAATACCATTTCCTAAGATTTGAAAAATCGAAATATTAATATTTCAAGCAATACCAACGGCATTTTCCATTTTAATTTATAAATTTGACATGTTTAAATATTGTTCGAATAAAAGTTTTGACGTTAAAAACTACTCCTGTCAGATCAATGATGAAAAAATTGTCATTTAGACATGATTTAGACCATAGATTTAGACTTCGTTTCTCGAGTTGTTGATGTTGCCAAGGTAACTTTAAAACACGCGCGTGTTTTAAAGTTCGATATAAACACGCTGAGGCGTACTTTAAATAGGTAAAATGGTTCACCAATAAAAAAAAATATATTTTGCATTTTGGTGAAATTGTTTTATGCTATTTATTACTTTTCGACGTCTGAACAGTAGGTAAATCACTTACCGACGTGTTAAACTTAGAAACCAGTAAACACAACCTACCGTCCTGACAACCGATGCTGTAAATAAACAAAAAAGATCAATCGCGCAAAAAAAATTATGGAAATAATAGTAAAAATTTATCAGAACAAATTCAAGTAGATCACCAGCACTGCGAATACCAGCTTTGCATAGAATTTTAATATAGCATGGGTGTTTCAGTGGTAGAATGCTCGCCTTCCACGCGGGCGGCCCGGATTCGATTCCCGGCCGAAGCATATCGAGAGAGAGCACACGCACGCAAGCAAGGCACATAACGAAGCAACGCAACATAACGTAACGGTCAGATCTTTTGCGTCGCGACCCCTGGTAGCTCAAACATAAACTGACGTAAAGAACTAAAGTTCCAATAATATGGATACTGACAATAGTGACGATTTTAATAATACTCCACCAGAGATATTAGAAAGTTATTGGAAAGACGAATTTACTGCCTTGCAGTAATTGTGATGACCCTAAATAAATAGTGCTCGACCTTAAAACAGACTTAAATTTTGGAGTTATTGAAACATGAAACTTTATAATTACATTATATTAAGGTAGGTGTCACAGATGACACAGATCACCTACACATTATGACATATAAATATGAAACATGAAATAAAGTCGGGATAGTGCAATGCAGTAAACTCGCACAAATAAGGACAAGCACTAACCTTAATAATGTTTCCCTTATTCAAAACATCAAATGCGCATGCGTATATGTCACTATACACAGAAAGAAATATCGAACCTTATATGAATCACCAGCTTGTATTGACCGGAATAGATCGATTTCAATCACAAATTTGATCTATTTGATCAAACTAAGCATTACTATAATTATTTTGGTAGCATCGTTACTATTAATAATGTGATTGTATTAATCACATTAGCGCATAGTTATTGATGTTAACGGAAATCAATATAATGTTTTTATGATGAATGTAAGGATTTTAATGATTGTTATAATGTCTGTGATAATCAACCTCTAAAGAACAACTTGATCACAGCTATGCATTAAGTTGATGTATAAGTGATTAAATAAAACGGTTGAACTCAAATCCATTTCCAAAGTAAATAAACCAATCACTTTTTTGATTGAATTAATGCTACTGTTTTGATCATTTTAATACTTCAAATAATTACGATAATTACTAAGAATTATTGACTTTCCGTAAAACCCACCCTAGATACTTGTTGCAATAGCAAGTCACTAATTGCAACTGAGCTGAGACTCTGATTTGTTTTCGAGTGAGTGAAGTGAAAACATGTGGTTTCGCGTAGGTGACAATTTTGATTTTTGATTTTGCATTAAAATTGTTACTGTGTTCGTAGTGTAAGTGGTATGTAAGTGATCTAAAAATTATGTGGAGCATCATTCAAAACAAAGGGACACTAGTGGATTGGAGATCTGAATTTCCTGCAATATTATCCTTTCTTGGAGATGAGCAGCACGTCAAAGATGAAAACATCAAAACAATGTTGGATAGACTGACGACTGTAACTGATAATGAAAGTAAGAATTTATAGTTTTACGCATAACCTGAAACGTAGTTTACAAATGAAAATCTATTATTTTAGATGGGTGTGATGCCGCCTTGTTGTGGAGCCTACATGATGATATGGTACCTACCAATAAAATGGGAATGGAATGGACATATTTTTGAAATACACTTTTTTAAGTTTGAGAATGACCGATCATGCGCAAAAGTAAATATACTCTGAGAATATTTGAAGAACAATAGAAATATATCAGTTAATAATATTTTTTTATTATATCCCATTTTCCTATTACCATGCTTTGCATATAAACAAAATTAATATATAGGAATAAGTCTCTTGATAATTCCACTGTAGTAATACTCTTGATAATGTCTCTGTAGTAATACTCTTGGTAGTGTAAATTTCGATGTACATTGTATCATTTTCAAGGGATTTCACACAGAAAGAACAGAAAAAATATATTTACAAACGACATCATAAGTGATATGATTTTTATATAAGTAGGTATGCGCATATTTCAATAGTTTCTTAACTATACCAATTCTAAATCTTTATCCAGCTATAGTAGGATTAGCACAAATTTCTCATCTGCAAAAAGTTTAAGGTCTTCATTAATGCCTGAAGTCATGATTCAAACAGTTAATTTTGGGAACAAGGTAAGTCTTGCATGAGCCACAATTTATAGGCTCTACAGTACAAGCGCTCTTTAATACAAAAATATGGATTGAATTGATGATTTTGATGTATAATGTCAGCAGATAATGAGTTTGATTAATTTGATAAGCTATTGGTTCAATCATGCACACATTATTATTGTTGAAAACATTGCAGGCGAGCAATCATCTCTAAAAAATATAGGCAGCCACTAAGGATACGTACACGTTTCGAACTTATTGTATATTTCAATCAGTATGTACAAAATATATAACGTTTAAATCAATTACAATAACGATTAGGTTAATTTCTAGTGGTGATCAATTTTGCTCTCCAAATTAATAAACAATATGATTGGATTAATGTTGATGATGATTATTTACTGGACAGAGGAGATCAGGTTTGTTCTTGAAGTTGATAAACAAAATGATTGGATTAATGTTGATGATGATTATTTACTGGCAGAGGGGATCAAGTTTGTTCCTCAAGTTAATAAACAAAACGATTGGATTGATGTCTACAATGATTGTTCACTGATCTGTGGACATCAAAATCGATCTTCATACATACAAAGAATCAATAACTTGAGTGATTGTATTAATACTTGGAGATTAGTCAATTACATGCAAGTGATTGTCTTAATCACATTGCGTATCGGCTGAGTTTTATGGATCAGAATGATTGATTCAATCCATTTTTTGATTGTATAGTGGCTACTTTTTCTTTCTGTGTAAGGACAGCACTATTACTGCTTGACCTTATAAAAGTTCCAATAACTCTTTATTGGAAAAAGCTGCAAAAGTAATTTTAGATTTGTTGCCGGAAATTTCAAAAAAAAGTATGAATTGGCATACGAAAAATTTGTAGTGGTGAAGAAATAAAAAAATGAAATCTTTTTAAATAAAATTAACAGTTTGGAGATAGGATACTTTAGTGTTATTTTTGTTTTACTAACCATAAAAATTAATATTAAAATACTTCACTTGTATTCTTTAAATTTGTGCAGATGTAGAAAAAGTATAGTGTAGAGCAGGGGTCGCCAAATGGCGGACCGCGGTCCGCATCCGGTCCGCTGACCCGCAAGAACACAGTAACTTACACTAAAGACTACTTCCGATATACAGATAATTCGCAACAAAAAATGTCATTTTTCGCATTGATACCTATGTAACAAAATACCTTTGTTATTTCCTTAATTACACTTGTTTAAAAAATATTTTTTCTTATAAATAAAATGTGCGGACCACGATGGTCATTTCATTTCTTAAAACGGACCCCGAGCGAAAATAATTGGAGACCACTGGTGTAGAGGAAAGTACTTTTCTCAATCGTGTGTTTGCGCCACTCTCCCTTCGGGTTCGTGTCACAAACTTCCACACTCTAAAAAAAAGTTGAACTTTCCTCACTAGTTGCACAATATACTATTCTTATGTCACAGGGTTTGAAAATTTGATATTGTAAAATCTAGATTTTTAAAACATAGTTTAACTAGCTTAATAACGTTCAACTCCATTATTAAGAGTGAGTGTCAAAAAGGTTTATTCTGTATAAAAGTTGGTGAGTTGTGAAATACATTTTTCCCAAACGGTAGGTACCTATTTATACATGGCACCACAAAGAAATATGGAAATATCACTACAGGGCATGTCCACCAATTGACAAGTTGACACTAATGACAGTCGCCCTATGGATAAACAATTATTTGGATACATTTTAGATTTGTAATTTGGTTGTTTTGCATTGATATAATCATAATTTTTATTATAAACAGTAAAAAGGTTTTAAATTACCTTCTAAGTACCTACTTAAAACAATGTCAAAGATAATACCAAATCAAAATTAATTGAACTCAAACAGCATCAATATAACTATTAGGAACCATCAAATAACATTTGTTAACATTCACAACCTCATAGCTGAATTCATTAAAGTATTGGTATTGCAATAATTATAACAGGTGCGTTCCCAACTTTTTTTAGGATTGGTTACTTATTTCAATGCTTACTAATAAATTTGTATTATATATATTTTTAAAATATTTCCAAACTAGCTTTCTAAAAACATCTAGAACTAACAGTTTACTGAAGCAAGGGAAACATTTTGTACAGTGAAAACGAGCAAAATTGGAATGGGGAAAACAAACCAAATCGTCATTACGGTACGTGTATTGAAACAAATGGTTTCCCCATTCCACTGACAGCTTTGACATAAACTGCAGCGCCCACTATCGTAAAAATTTTCGCGAATATCTGACAACATTGCTGTCATTACACTCATACTTTGAAAGAAGTATACCTACTAGTTTTTATTCTATTCTTAACAGTTAGTGGCAGTCAAATAATTGTGTTTGTCACATTTTTTGTATGGTAGATACCAAAGATTATGTAGATACGTATGATTCAGTTATTTTATAGGTCCAGCCTAGCTGCCATTTAGGCAGTGACATTTAGTGACGATTACTGTATAGTGAGCAAACCCGTATTAGGGATGGACACACCCAGTTTATCACCCCTTTCAGTTTTTGTACCGTCCCTTGTCTCTGGCCGTCCCAAGAAGGATACTTTGATAAGTTTGTACGCGAAGGTTCTATCCGAGGTTCTATCCTATTGCCAGTTGGAACGAACCTAGATCTGGCAATAAGAAACAGAATCTGAACTAAAAAAAGTACTATGAATTCTTTTTCTTGTTTCGAGTTTACGAGTACCAAGAAAATTTTTGAAAATACACAAAGACGAAGTCGGCCATTGAATTTGAAGCTACGACATCCAGAGTGTAAGCTCGAACGCTACTGGGTCGTTGAATAAATGAATGAATTAGTTAATTCATGCAAATTATATCCATCGGATTCAAAATCATAATCATAATCACATAATAAATAATAGCTTGCATAGGCGTAGCTGGATTTTGAGAACTTTCAAGTATAATTAATATTATGCACTCAATTCTTATCTACATAATATCTACCTTCGTAGTTCATAGATACCATTGGATTTTTTTATTCAACACACAATGAATGTAAATGTGGAGTCCAAAAACGCAGGGAGCTTGAGGAAACAAATGCTAAAAAGGCAAAGCTTCCTAAAATTACTCCTATTTCTGGTCCAGAAGCTTCCCCTAGTAGTCAAAGTCAGTCAAAACAATGAAATTTCGATTATTTTTTCGTTTTATTTAAGTTGAAATGCCGAAAGATCTTACTCCGTTGGTAGAACGTTGCACCAGCCAGAATCGACAACAGAGATTTAATACACGTAAATATTTTAGGGGTTCTTCTTTTTTGTTTGTTGATGAAGTAGTTCCAATATTTTGTTATTTTACATAATATATTTTTAATTTTGTTTCAGTTTTGTTACGTATATGAAATTTATAACACATTTTTTTTGATTCGCATTTGCACACATATTTTTCTATTCGCTCACAGGCCGGTGGTTACGTTGTTCCGCCACTGTTCAACATAGTTTAATGTGGGCTCAATACTGTAGTAGAGCTAGAAATAGTAATCCATTCACTCTTTTCGACACAATACAAACTAACTAATACACTGAAATAATTATTAAAAATTAATTACCCTGATAGTTACTGAATAGTCACTACCGTATAAAAAATCGTTCATTAACTGTGACATTATTGTATAAAGTTGTATTAAAGAGAACAATAATTTTTAAAGGTGTAATATATTATAATATGTGAATAATGAAATTAAAGTTGTACTTACGAAATTCCAATTTGTTAAATAAAAGTAGTGATATATTTTCAGATTAGCAAACATTTCCCCATTGGGCTTTTTTGCATCATGAAGGTAGATTTGATGATCAACCGAATACAAATCTAACAAAACTAGTCCGACGTAAATAGGTAAATTTGCTGTTTGCAGCATTTTAATTTTCACAATAATTGTAAAAACTTTGATTTACTGGTATCGTTCCAAAAAAACCGACAGAATCCCGCGAAGCACTGATACTAATGACTAAAGTTTATCAAAAACTAATATTTGACATGTTAGCAATAATATTGTTATTTTGTAAGAACTATACTTTAAAAACAATTCCGATTCACTTCAATTTGAGGTTAACTCGTAAATGCTCCAGTGCCTCCAGCCATTATCCAGCTACAAAGGCAATAATACAGTGGCGTGCCTACTTAAAGTTATTATAATTATGTAATACTAGAATTTATTATTCGGAATGCATCAGAACATTGTTTTATTAAAAATAGTATAATATTCAACAAACATACAATTCACGAAGGTACGTTAATGTCACGAGCCACAGGCGTGGCATAAACACCTAAGTGTCCTGTTTATTATCCACACATTATTCACTACTCACTATAATAGTAAATAATGAACGCCATTATACCTACTTGAAAAAGCACATGTAAAATGTAAGTATTATCAAATAGTCGTGGACAAAAGTATATATTGTACACAAATTACTATCAACCTAAAGATAGTATAGATGAAATGTAGAAATGCATTTTAGTACATAGGTACCTACCCTATTTGACAGAAAATACTGTGGGTTTAAAGTTCATCCAAAACTAATTGCAAAAACCTAAGCACGGGTTCGTCTCTTACTCTGTGAGTTTCTCCATCTGCCCAATCAATGGGAAAAGTCGCAGCAATGAAGACTTTTGTTTAACTTCTGCAATTGATTCTGGACAAACTTTAACTAGGTATCTCGAGGAAATCTGTAGGTACTAAATGAAACAAGTTGACGATATGTTACCCAATCTCCTACTAACTCCCTATACATATATTCAAATGAATCTGCTTAATTTACTTAGTTAGATAATGACTCTTCAATCTTAGTAATAACTTATTCAATTAATATTTTGATGAATTATATAAATACCCAATTATATTTAAACATATCTGCAGAAATACTACTGTTGCTCCGCCTATGGCTTCAATTATTTATCTTTCCAATCAACTAATCGACCTTCTTGAAGATGCGACGCCTGCGTAGTGCGTACTTCACTTCGTATTGTACTTTGGACTTGAGTACAGTACAGTTTATTGGTAACGTGTAATTTTCAATTCGATTTTTTATTGTTGATTGGTCAGTGTAGTATTAGTTAACTAATATAAAATATGAAATAATATCCCAAAAAAAATTAGTTGGTTTTTGCAATTTAATTGTTATAAGTTGTAATCAAGATTATTTGTTCCATCTTGGGTACATTTGGTAGGACCTATAGAACTGCATGCTAGAATGTTGAGTGAAATGGACAACACGTTTATACGTGAATTAGATGTAAATATCGGTACTGAAACAAAAGTATTGAAAATTCATCAAAAAATTGAAGGCGATGTTAGTTGTGTAGTTTGGGATGCTGCAATCATTTTGGCAAAATATTTAGAAAAATTACATGAAAGTAATATAGGGTATTTTAAAAATCAAAAGATAATTGAATTGGGAGCAGGTGTTGGTTGCGTAGGAATAACAGCAGCTGCTTTAGGGTAGGTTCTTTTTGATTTCGGTATAATGGTTTTATCCTTTTTTACATAACATTAATTTTTCTCTTACTTGATAGTCTTGATACTGTAATAGACAAGAGCTTGTGCATCCCGGATCCCGGCTGCATCTCTATAGAGTATACTGGTATACCATCTCTACTCTAATTTTGGAAGTGGCTACTCGGTCTAACTAACGAATCAATACTTTCATAAACTCGTTTTTTAAAATCTTACAGAGGCGATGTCATTTTAACAGACTTACCTGAGGCTTTACCATTACTGAATTTGAATATAGAAAAAAATAAAAAAAGTTGGGAAGGCAATCACGGTTTTGTACAAGTAATTCCTTTAGATTGGGGATCAGAAGTCGAATTAAATTCTTCTCCAGATATAATTTTATTGGCTGATTGCATTTATTATGAGGAGGTATTGTTTTTATTAATTCAATATTTTTAATAGTGGTTAATACCTATGCCGTCACGATAAAAATAGTGATGGCTCGTTATTTCAAAAAAGCTTCTAAATCATGGTAAAGTTTAATTTGATTTTATATTTCAGTCAATATTTCCGTTAATAAAAACTTTAACGAAATTGGCAAGAACCGATACTGAAATTGTAGTATGCCAGGAACTAAGAGATACACCGAAGCAGGTGGAATGTTGGGAATTTTTTATTAAGAACCTTAAAGAGAACTTTACGATTCGCATAGTACCCATTGAAGATCATCATGAAGAATACTCTAGTTTCGATATTGTTATTTTAAAATTAACGAAGTTATAACATTTTCTGTTAACTGGACAAAAATTTTGCCTGTTTGCCAAGTTTTTAACTCAACAGAACCTTTTTCCATCCACAGTGGATCCTACAAATTGCAATCGAGTCTTTTTTTTAGACGAGAGAAGAATTTTTACTTTTTGTATTTAGTCAAACTTTTTTTAAGTCAAGAAAACATATTTGTATTCTGTGTATTCTATGTAAATATATTTACACAGAATACAAATGTTTTCTTGACTTTCGAGTCATGTGTACTCAGCTATAAAGTATTCAAACTTTTTTTAGCCCTCTTACTGTTTTGTGATAACATATATATACTTACCTTGCTAAGAATCGTCAAAGCACTTAATATCATGATTTTTTATCAAAATATTCATTGACAAAATACCGACTGATATTAAAATTTTAACAATTAAAAAAACACCTTTCAACAAATTAGCAATATTTTGTCCAGCAGGTTATTATAGGCACATGAACCAGGTGACTGCATACGATATCTTCGTCAATACACAACCTTAATAAGTATTATTTATTATATTAGATGATAAAACTTTTTTCAATTTTGTACTTAATATACATTTTTTTTATTTCTTTTGTATTATTTCCTTTTCCTTTCCACGAAGATTGCTTGCTCCTCTACCGGAAAAGTACCCTCAACAAGACCGTAATTGTGGGCACGACAACCATCTTTTTAAATTTTTAAAACCAATTATCATCAAATATTTCTGCTTCTAAACTGTTGGGATATACTTACTTACTTACTGGGCCACTTACATTTTCTTCTATGAAGTTATATAGGTATATGACCTCCTACATATTTAAAGCCAAGTAAAGTTGTCGTTTCTTGCTTGTATAGTAAGTTATGCATTATCAATTGCTCCCAAACTCGCGTTCGCACTAGATTCGTTTGACTGTAAATTTTTGTATGATAATTCACTTCTAAAAGTAGTAATTGTGTTTGAAAAGCTGAATAACTCATACAAATAATGCACTTACGTATTAATTTTTTTGTTAAATGTGACATCACTGGAAAAATTTTGATTTTCTTTCAGCAGGTATAATAAATTGAAACAATTTACTTATATCAATCATTCTATTTATAAACAAAACATGAATAACAACATAATGTACAAATATCTACCTATACTTGAACTAAGTACAAAGTCAATGAAACAATCTAATGAATAGTATACAGGGTGGTCCTTAAGTAATTGTACAAAGAATTACAGTACAATCTTCACTTCAAAAAATTGCAATTTAAATCAACTAGCCTCAATAAAATGTTGATATTAATAGAGATCATGAAATTTTAATTTTCGTTTTTTACAATAACTTTAAGGCTTGTTGACGTTTATGCACAAAAATTTGAGGTTGGGGATTTTTTGATATGAGAAATCATAATGTTGTATTTATTTCGATGTGTTTTGTAGAGGGCGCCACGTATGCGGCATAAATGTACGCAAAACTTTTTTGCCTATCACATTAGCGCTACTTTTGTAAAAAATAATTAAAGCCACATCATTACAACAACAACAAAAAGGTATATCTGTTAGTATCCCCAAATCTTAACGGTTTTAGAGTTAATCACATTTTAGTGATTAACTACATGATTAATATTTAATGAAATTACGTTCGAAAAATGTAGTTGTGTGTACGCATTTATTTTGCCAGAGAAATGTGACAAAAGGCAGGGAGAGGGTCCAAAAGCTTTGTGACATAATTTAAAAGACTAAAATATTTGTTTCGTTAATTAACATAATTAGTCGTTTATTGTTTCCTAACTAGTCGTTTGTTTTCTCTGATATCCAAAATATGTGACATTCAGTGCTATTCTGTTCGCAAATAGCAATATTGTTATAGAAAATATATTGTTATCATAGCAATATTCCAAAAAGTGGTATTCAGTGCTATTCTGTTCGCAAATAGCAATATTGTTATAGAAAATATATTGTTATCATAGCAATATTCCAAAAAGATATTCTTCAATAAAAATTGGAAATGTAACTTTTCTCCTTCGATTATTTATTAATCCAACTGTTTGACATCCCTTGGGAGGAGGGGTTCTAAAAATGTGGCAACCTGTTGCAAGGACGGGGGAGGGTATAAAAGTCCTAAAATTCCTGTGACGTAATCTATGGATGGCCTCTGAGGTGAAATCTGAGTTAGAGAAAAAATATTTGAGTCCATTAAAGCTGTGAAGAGAAAGCGGTACACGTTCTGAAGTAAAAACCCACCATTGTTTTCGAACAAGCGTTGTAGTGATAGAGGAGAGAGTCTACTTATGGTGGTAATCAACATAGATTAAATCAAAATAAAATGTTTTGGAGCAGGGGTGCCCATACTTTTTCTTGGGGAGATCGACCTAGCAAAAATATTTGACCAGGAGATCGACATAAACCATACATCCCATCAACTAAACCCAAAATATATAATGACACCATCATTTCAGCCTTTTGAACGTCCACTGCTAGACATAAAGGCCGAACGGTCTGCGTTTCTTGCATTCATCGAAGGCGCGCGATCCTGCAGATCGTCGGTTCAT
The DNA here is from genome assembly GCA_910591685.1 of Galerucella tenella. NCBI lineage: Eukaryota > Metazoa > Arthropoda > Insecta > Coleoptera > Chrysomelidae > Galerucella > Galerucella tenella. The sequence continues at coordinate 15,105 of CAJUYH010008382.1, forward strand.
CGTGAAGGAGAAATAGTTATCAAAGAAGAATTAGAAGGAAAACTACATTAGTGATGTATCGATGAATTTTTAATCATCCAACACTACAAAAATAATAAAAAATATTATTACTTTTTAACAATAAACTACCTGTTTGAAGATCATTTCATAAAAAATTTTCCTCGGCGATCGACCGTATGGGCACCCCTGTTTAAGACTGGTTATTTAATAGCCACACCTCGCACAAAAGCTGCCAAAATTTAATTCAATTGTAACCACGGGACACCATCCTTAAAGAAGTATAATAAAGTAAAATGTATATTAAGTACATGAATTACATTCAGTTTATTCCAATAGATGAATTTCTCAATATTCCTTAATTATTTTTAATATGTCCTTAATACTGATTATATAATAAGTAAACTTAGCCTAAGTGAAATGTCGTACAGGATATTAAATACAATAGGTTATATTAAAAATAAGTAACAAAGTAACAGC
>CAJUYH010008383.1:0-15578 GCA_910591685.1 Galerucella tenella
GATTTGTTTGGTACAAGATAGCCATCGAATACGTGTGTGGCGGGATCGAACGAGAGTTGCTCAGCTTGCCCATGCTCGCCCCGTGCCGCCCTTCAGAGGAGGAAGTGCTATGTTTTGGGCTGGTATCATGTTAAATGATCGCACAGAATTAATTTATGTGGAGGGAACGATGACTGGTGATAGGTATCTCAGAGAGATTCTACATCCTCACGTGAGACTATGAATGAACCAGAGCTGTAAATGAGTATCTTGAAACTGAAGGGATCAATCGTTTGAACTGGCCTGCCCTATCTCCTGACATGAATCCCATAGAACATGCTTGGGACATGCTTGCCAGGGTAGTGGCAGCACGCAGAAATCCACCCAGGAGTGTACAAGAACTTGTCCATGCGGCCCAAGAAGAATGGCGAAATATTCCTCAACAGAATATCAATAATTTGGTAAACAGCATGGGCAGGCGACTTCAAGCTTGCATAAATTCTAGAGGTGGAAATACTCTTTATTAAGTTCTCATGCAGGTTCTTACTTAACCTTGTCTTTAAAAAGAATCAATTAGTATCTAATTTATTCAATTTCTAAGAATACTTTTTATGTTTAAAGCAAGTTTATTATTGGATAATAAAAATTTTTGACAAATTTACACGTTTTTTTTATTGAAACATTTTTTTTCGGAGATTTAGGGTGATGCAAAACTTTTGAATCTATGTGTACTTTCACACTACTTCGCGAGCTTACAAACTCGGGATCCACCTCTAGGAAATTCAATAAAGAAATTTTCAAATAATAAAGTTTTAATACAATTTTATAACTATAGGTATATCCAAGGGTATATCAAAAAAGTTATTTCAATGGAAAGGATGAATTTGTTTCCTATGTTTGGCTATTAAATAAACTTCAACTCGAGTTAATTTTAATCGGAGTGAGTTTGATAAGTACAATTTATTTCAGTATTTAATTTTAATGTTTACCATACTAGAAAATCCGGCCTCACATAGGTATGAGAATTGAATACGATTGAAATTCAATTTAAGAAGTCGAGCTTTTTTCATCTACTCATCGAAAGTCATCAAAGTTTTTTTAACAATGATAAATGAGTGGAATTTGCGATTCTTAGTGACTCCTAGATGAGGTTTTTGCCTTTTGGTGATGATTTATCGCAAAACATTTAAACAAATTGAAACTAATTCTATTTTGTGGCCGAAATGATATTTTCAAAACGTTCTGAGTACGTTTAAAAATGTCAAATTTAATCATAGAAACGTGAGACGTAACAACACAAGTGTCTTCGCGCATACGACTGCAACTTCTAGACTCTATAGTGTAGTGGGTTCTTATGTGAAACGTAGTATACCTACCAATTCTAAATATAAATAGCGTGCCTAAATTTACTTATCATAAGTGTGTTCAATTGTTTGATTTAATGAAGAAAATAGGAAAGGAATATATTATTTTCATCATTGAACGTATATGTATATTTATAGTAGTATAAATTGATATGAAAACAATTTTAAATCAGACAGGTATTGTAAGTAAAGGAAATTTAAGACATCCGTTATATTATTTAGAACCTACATCTATAAAACTTTGTATACAATAAATTTCAAGACTAATAAACAGTTATAAATACATTTTATATATTTCAAAGAATGCTGGTCGGTGAGAAGGCATAAAGATTACAAATTTACACTTAAAATATAATTTCTGGACGTTGTAGGTGAGTACCGCCTTTTTGACGTGATCAAAAATCTTTAACAAACTTTTATTTTGAAATTTCTGACTATTCTTTTGTTGATCTGCTCAAGTGCGAAGAATGGTTGGGAATCTTGGTAGGTGTACTTTACAATGGGGATGTGTTGAAAACGAACAAAAGGAAATCTCAGGTAGGCAAAGCAGTTGGTTTTAAGGGCCAGATTATCTTATTTCATGTTGTTATACATAGAAAATTTCTAATACCCTACTTTTGATGGAATTAAAGGAAATGCTGGTTGAATACAGTTACTATTTTTGTATAAATTACAATAAATTAATTTCTGATTAGACTTAAATTGAGGTTTCAGTTGATAAAACCCATATATGAAATTTACGATAAAAAGACGATGACGTCATTCTTAGTAACTTTCCTGCTTATCAGAATATATATAAATTCACCGGCCTTAAATACAATTTATAAGTAATGGATAGACGTTGCTAGATCAATTATTGGTAAAATTCTTCAGTTTAGTCTTCAGTTTATTGACATTCAATCATCGTCTCGGTACTTGAAAACTTTTTTAGTATCTACTTTGGAATTATTTGTTTCTTAAAGGATTGTAAAAAAACATTTATCTTCATACCTAATTATTCAAACAAATCTGCAGTGTGCAGTTGAAAAATATAAGAGCATTGATACCAACATTACAGACTTACTTGAAGAAATAAATTTACCTTTAAATTCCATGAAGGTATAAAAATAAACCACTATGTTATTCACAATAATGCTGTCTCTTATTGGCTTGAAAGGCATTGGCATTGGCATTATGGTTCTCCCCAGGGAGACTAAACTAAATGTATCTGATCCTGGATCCCTTGTCAGGCTAGTAGGGATGGTAATAAAAAGACAGACTCCCTTGCAAGAAAAAACCAAATAAACCAATCGGTTTTGTTAAGAATCTGGAGCTGTTTGGTGAAGTATGAATAGGTGAGATTCACAATAGACTTTTGCCAGTCGTAGTGAAGGGTCTGATAGACCAACTCACTTCTATTATTGGTTAGTCTGTTACAGTTTGCTCCAACTGGCATGTATGAACAGTTCTAGTAAATGGGCTCGTTTACTAAAATTTTTAAATCATTTTTAACTGTCGTAAAACAAAGTAGGTACTAAGGATAAATAAATGATTCTGAAAATTTCATGTCAATAGAATATGTCGTTCTCCTAATACAACCAATTAAACAAGCATACCGTAGCGGGGCGAAGACTATGACTGTGACGTCATCGCATATGAAAGCAAACATTACGCTTCTGACTGTTACGTGCTTCGCGTAAAATTTATTTGTTTTGAATTACTTACAAAATTTTGTGTGAATAAAATAAAATGTGTGGACCTAATTTTGAAAAAGGAGACTCATTAAATCTTCCAGAAGTGGACTTGCTAATGATTATGGAGTTTTTTAATAAAAAAAACGAGTTTATTAAATTATAATTTTATACTATGTGACACATCGTTTTTGACTGTTTTCCGGCCAGAATGATTAAAAATGTCAATATATCTCAAATGATATACAAGGTGATTCCAGATGTTTTATCTTATTCCTGGTCTGGTGGACAAAGTTGCGGAGATAACGAACGCTATGCTCAGTAAAAAATTGCAATTTTTTTAACTGCAGACTGTCCAATTAAAGGAGCTTCTCCAAATGCTATTTATGATGAATGTGAAGTGAAAATTAATTCACCAATGTTGAAAAGAACAAGAACTTATTTTGATGAAGTAGGTAATATTAGTTCCAAATGTTTACATCAGATTCAAATGCACATGCAGCTCACTGGTAAAAAAGCGATATTTGTTAGAGCTGATCCGGACTTAATCAAATAAAATAATTTCTTTTAAAACTTATAATATACGCCAGTTTTGTTGAAGATCTACTGAAAAAGATTACCTGTTTTTTGAAAAAAGCAGTATTTGTAAATAACTGACCCATTATTTTATTTAAGAATTTTGAACATTAATAACACCATAAGCTATAAGAACAATATTATCTACGTATTTTAAAAAAATAGATTAATACAAGCGTGTAGTTTTCAATAAACCTCTCAATATGGAATCACAACGTATTTTATAAGGTAATTTATAACGATTCTGATTAAAGAAAAATGAAATCTTAAAAATACACAAACAAAGTATGTTCTGCCATTGCTTCCGTTTTTTTTTGCATCCTTATTAATAGAAATAAATGTTTAGTTAGATGTTTTAATCGTAATCCTTTTACATTCTGGAACCGCACAATATTTATAGCTTTTTTTACTCTGGTTCTGGTCCATTGTGTCGAATAGTTTAATTTATTTTTAAACGTTCTTATTTCACAAACAGAACACTGTTTAGAGTTTGCTAAAACGTATAATCATAGGCAGATAAGCAAGCAAAATACTGTTACTAGCTAAGTAGTCATCTAACCGAAAACCGATCGGCGCGGTATCCGCTCTCTGGGAGAGATTTCATATGCGATGACGTCACGCCTGTAATTCGTAGAGGAGCGCTGTTTGATGTTTATAATTTTTTAGGCAACTTAGGAGTCTCGCTGACGTCTAATTTTTTGCTTCCTAATGGTAAAATAAAAAAAATATGTAAATGAGCCCATTATCGAGAACAGTACTAGAACTGCGCAATAATATTATAACCTTATCTGAATCTGAAAATATTGTAGCGGAACCTGGACAAAACTAAATTCGCTCATATTGTAGCCAATTTTCTATAAGTATTGTACAATAAAAAGATAAAAAGTTAGCTTCGACTAAAAGTTTCGGATTACAATGACCAGAAGTTCTAAAAAGTGCTTGGTTTGTCCTCTTGAAACCAGATCTGGAGCAAATATTCAACAGATAAATATAGAATATTTTCCAGAACTATTGAATGGTTGTTCTAGATCTTTTGAAAACTTGTTTTCTTTTCAGTTGTTCCAAGTATTCATTGGTTAGTATGCAACGCATAAACAGAGTATCTATTTTGACCACCTATGACATTTGAAATAAGACTTTCGTTCTAGCCCTTGCGAGCCAAGAGACTTTTTTGCTCGTTTTTGTTAGATATTGATAACGGCACGGCAATAGGTAGCTGACGACGTGCTAAGTTGGTTAAAGCGCCTATCTAGTAAACAGGAGATCGCGAGTTGGAATTTCCCTGCGGCCCCATGTTTTTTGTTTAATTTGTTATATACTAAGCGAATCTCTGAATATGAATGTACATAATATGTATATTGAAAGATTCTTAGCCTACTATAGAACCAAACAAAATTTCAATGTCAAAATATTTTATTACTCAACATATTCTCCTCTTAATTGGATACATTTATTACAGCGAACCTGCAACGTCTCTAGACCTTTCAAAAACATTTTTTCTTCTTGCTCTGCAAACCAGACCTCTACAGCTCTTATTACCTCCTGGTTGGAAGAAAATTAATGACCTTTTAAACTTTTTTTCAATTGAGGAATGAGATGATAGTCGGACGGAGCCAAATCTGGAGAATAAGGGGGGTGTTCTAGTAATTCATGTAGGTTAGGTAATAACTTGCACTTCAATGTTTAACACATTTAATGAAATAAAGAAATACTATTTTCTGTTTTACAATGAAATGAGAGATTATCAAAAATAAAATAAAACTATTCTCAATCTCAACGTGGTCGTTAACATAACCACATTTTTTATTGTCAAAAAATAACTTCTTCTTTTCTTCTAGACTTGTACCTAGTAAGTCAAAATATAACAACACTCTCCCCATTTTGACTTAACAAATTCTTACTGTTGCTTCTTCTGCTCTTCCATACTTTGTACCCCAGCTTTTGTCTTATGTTAATTATCTATAAAAACATACATACGAGGATGTATTGATATCTAGTTAGCCAAGACCACTTCCATGCATAAACACAATAATATTGCGTTACCAAAGCAACGAACAATAACTCATTAGAAGTGTCAGTGTGAAGTTGGACGTCAAAAAAGTAAGCCAGAGTTAAGCAATAAATTAAAAGAAAAAGTATTTTTCTTTTCTTTAGTATAGATAAGTAATGCAGTATAAATAATCTACGGTTTGTTTCAAGTTTAACTCAGTAGGTTTTCATAAATTTTGCCGCTGCAATTTACAGGTAAGATTAACGCTCTTTGTTGGCCGTGCGCTGCAATTTACATAGTTACTACGAACCCATACAAGACCATTCGCTGCAATTTACATGTAAGGATTATAGAAACTCTGACCGCCGCTGCAATTTACAATCGCCGAAGCGACAGTGAGAAAAAGATTAAGTGAAATTTTAGCGTCGAATTTATACACGCCCTTACATAGATATGCTTAATACCCTTGGTGATCAATGTCCTTCGTCCTCTCCAAGATCTAAAAAGTTTCGTGTCCAAAAATCTGCTGGAAAAGTTCTTGATTCAGTTTTTTGGGATTGCCATGAAGTAATCATGATTGATTTTTTGGATAAGGATAGAACAATAACCGGAGATTACTATTCGACATTACTGACCACTCTACGGGAAAAAATTAAAGAGAAAAGACGCGGAAAGCTAACGCCCCTGCATACAAATCTTGTGTGTTGCCATGCAAAAAATGCGTGATTTAGGGTTTGAATTGTTGTTATATCTTTTCTTCTAGACTTGTACTGTAAATTGCAGCGAATGGTCATGTATGGGTTCGTAGTAACTATGTAAATTGGCCAACAAAGAGCGTTAATCTTACCTGTAAATTGCAGCGGCAAAATTTATGAAAACCTACTGAGTTAAACTTGAAACAAACCGTAGATTATTTATACTGCATCACTTATCTATACTAAAGAAAAGAAAAATACTTTTTAATATTTATTAATTGATGACCAAATACACATTACACAAACATAGGAGTATACTATAAGCTCTATAATAAAATCAAAAACAATATTTACACTAAATGTTAGGTTAGGTTAGGTTAGGTTAACTAACAACTCCAGGAATAGATAAGCTGTAACACCTGTTTGTGAAATTCTTAAAATAATTTAATCGCTGCAATTTACAAGTCGGATTAAAATCTCAATTTTGACCATCGCTGCAATTTACAGATTCTATTATCAACTCTTATCAGGTATACGGATTAAGGATTACCAGGCGCTGCAATTTACATCTGCCCATCTGCTTGTAGACCCTTGAATTCGACGCTAAGTACCTCTACTAATCCTTCTACCTGTATTATTTTGTATAAAAATATCAGAAAATAAGAAATAGAAAACAAAAAAAAACAAGAAAACCAAGGCCCAAACCCGGTTGATCAAAGTGTAACTATGTATAAAAATATCAAAAAATAAGAAATAGAAAACTAAAAAAGACAAGAAAACCCAGGCCCAAACCCGGTTGATCAAATATAAGCTTAATCCTTAAAGGACATAATCCTTCCGGCAGCGTCCAATTTAAGGGTGTCTCTTCTGGGCTACAGGTAGTTAGCGTCCAATTTGAGGCCGCCCCTTCGTAAATCTGCGTACCTCTTAACCCTTTTAAATACAGGTACTTGATGATGGCTCGATACTCCAATTTTTCGATTTTCACAATTTGGGTGGACATATTTTTTCTTTTAATTTATTGCTTAACTCTGGCTTACTTTTTTGACGTCCAACTTCACACTGACACTTCTAATGAGTTATTGTTCGTTGCTATGGTAACGCAATATTATTGTGCATTATGCATGGAACTGGTCTAGGCTAACTAGATATCAATACATCCTCGTATGTATGTTTTTATAGATAATTTCACGGAATCCTTTCGGCTTTTATTTTAAATACACATGTACTAAAAAAAAACTAATGGACTGCCTACCAACTTTATTTCACTATTTCACTTGTTTAAGGTTCTAAATTTTTTGCTACTCTAATTTTTATTCGAGCTATATGGATAAAATCGTAGGTATTTAGTGCTAGTAACAATTTGCTTTTTATCACATTCTCATTGTATCCAACTGAGCGATTATTTCTGCTTTCTTTCACACAGCTTTTCGCAAATGTTTTACTAGTCTGGAACAGCCAGCATCCAAAACAATTACGGAAAGTTCTAGATAATTAAATTCAACGAATGGTCGGAGTACCCTTTTTTTTCTTCGACTTACACCATTTTTATATAACAAAATGTTTTTCTACCACAGCACAGTCTAATGGAGATGGATATAATTTAAAACAACTTTTCTCATAATCCTCGTACTCAAGCTATTTCTTTATTCGGTACACTAAATAGAGAAATATACTCTTAAATCAACAGTAATTGACTATAGAAGCGCTTTCTCCCCAAAGGCCTATAAGTCACATAAAAATTACTCATCCTTAACACCCCAGTTGTGTCATTTCAGGATCTCCACCCCTACCTCAATTTATACAATTTATATTGTACTGGGGAAGATATTTCCCTTAATGGTATTATACAGGGTGTGTAAATGTATACAATGAGAAACTATCAGCAGCGATCAGAAAATAACTGGTCATAGCAAACAACGCATTAGTTCCTATATCATTTATTCCAAGGTTGATTATAATTCTCTGGCAGTTTTTGACATTTTCTGATTGTTTTTTAAACAAACCTGTAATATTTTGTTCCTGTTGATTCAATCATTGAAGTAAAAATTGATAGGTAAGGGTTTTTTGGCCGCTAATTACAATTCCAGCCAAAAATCTAACCCCCACCCCCTTATAAAGTCAACACTTGCATCAATGCAATTAATATTTATATTGTCATAGGAGCTGAAGTGTAAAATATGGGCCGTACCTGGGGAATGTCACCCAGGGTTACTGCCTGGAACTACACTGTCATCATCAGACCTATGCTAACGTACGGCGCGATTGCCTGGGGAGTTGAAGCAAACCAGCTGACAGTCGTCCGTAAACTGGATCAAATTCAGAGAACAGCATGCCTCAATACAACAGTAGGCATGAGAACCACACCAACCAGAGCGATGGAGATGATCCTTGGTCTCACTCCCCTTGACATACACATCAAGGAGGTTATTTTGATGACCATGACACGCTTACGCTCTACCGGTATACAACCTGACGTAGGATCTGGTAGATTGACAGTAACCTATGGCGTAGGCACTTAATGAGGTCCCACTGCTGCAGGCAAATACGGACGCAATCTCACCACAATATTCCTTTCACAGTCCCCACAAGGTAATCATTAAATATAACACACAAGACACATCAGAAGAAGGCGCACTCCGCATCTTCACGGATGGCTCTAAAACCAATATGGGCTCAGGATGTGGAATTTACTCCAGATCTCTGAATCTAAACATCCAATGGGCGATGGGCTGTAATGTCAGCGTTGCTCAAACAGAGCTCACTGCTATCTACATCGCCGAAAAAGAGATTACCAAAAGAAACACCACAGGTAATAAATTTCACATCCTTACGGATAGTAGTCAAGCACTACAAGCCCTGAACAGACCACGTATCACTTCAGGCCTAGTACTGGAGTGTCACCTGTCCCTGATCGAAGCCTGTAGCAACAACGAAATCACTCTAGGCTGGATCAAGGGCCATAGTAAATCGAAAGGTAACCACATTGCCGACTCACTAGCCAGGAAAGCAGCCTCCCAAAAACTCTTGGGACCTGGCACTTTCATTGGTCTCTCGGCGTCGGCTATGATTGACCTAATAAAGGAACACTCCCTTGATAAGTTTAAAGGTAGATGGGACGATGCAGAAGGTTGCAGGCTTGCCAAGGAACTGCTGCAGTATCCGGACAGCAAAGTAGCCAAAAAATACGTGACTATGAACAGACAGAACCTTCGGACAGCCACGGGTATTCTGACCGGTCACTGCCACCTATGAAAACACCTCTACAGACTGGGTCTGTCTGACACTTCACTCTGTAGGGGATGTGAACAGGAAGATGAGACTGTCGAACACATTTTTTGTGAATGTCCGACACTCTCTCAATTTAGGTTTGCTGTATTCGGCGAGTACAGGCTAACACAAGCCAGTATGAGGGCTTGCTTCCAGCGACGTTATCGCCTACTTCAAACAAGTAGGTTGGATGACGAGCAAGAAGGAAGTCTGAACCTCAGAAGGATGCACAATGGTCCAATGGTGGCTTAAGGGCTGTGGGGGTCACCCACCCTTCAAATTCTTACAAATACAGATACAGAGAGCAAACAACGCATTAGTTGATATATCATTTATTCCAAGGTTGATTATAATTCTCTGGCAGTTTTTGACATTTTCTGATTGTTTTTTAAACAAACCTGTAACATTTTGTTCCTGTTAATTCAATCATTGAAGTAAAAACTGAAATGTAAGGGTTTTTTTGGCCGCTAATTACAATTCCAGCCAAAAATCCTACTCCTACATCCTTATAAAGTCAACACTTCCATCAATGCAATTGATATCTATATTTTCATAGGAGCTGAAGTGTAAAATATAAAATATTCCAATTATGCAGCACTTGCAGTTTTGCTTATGTTTACTATATCGGGTTATGCTTGTTCTTGTAATAAGGTCAGTCACTTTTTAATATGTTTTACTGCTGGTTTGGAAATATTATTAACGAGTAGGATTTAATAGTCCATGAGCTTACAATGTAAATACAATATTGTTCTTTACTCCAGTTAGATACAGGGATCCGTTGAGTCAGGATCGGCTCTAGAGAAACAAATGTATCTGTTGCTTCAGGGCTCTTCGGTGCTCCTGGCAAAACTAATTGTAGCGTACCAATCAAGATTTTTTATATTTGAATGTAGATAGGTGAGCCATGAATAAATAATTTCATTGGAAAACATGGTATAGTTAAAATAATACCCTTCTTGGTGTGCGTCATCGATTGTGACGTATATCCGGGTTTTCGGCATGTCGTATTTTATTTGCTATTTTGACATATAGCTAACCTTAAATTTGATCAATAAAATCATCAGGATTGTATTTAGCCAAATTCGAAAAGGCTATGCAATTAATAATTACCAGCTTCTTTTTCTAACTGAAAATACTTGAGAACTTTCAAAATACTGATGTTTTTCCGTGTATTCATGCATATTTTTTGTAATATTTAAATAAATCAATCAATAAGATTAATATTCACTTTTCATAAATAATAATTGACCGTAAACAACAAAGTCCTGTCCTGTCCTGTCAAGAACTGTCAGTGTGACAGTAGAAAAAGACGTAAGACTTATTGCCGCTACGAAAGTAACGCCTTCATAGTATTTTAAACTCTTGATTGATAGGTTGAGCTTGAGCGTAATCTAAACATCAACCAATAAAATTTTTGTAAGTCAAAGATTAGGGTTAACGTTTGTAATACATTTAAACAGTTCATTACTATGATATTTTGATTAGAATTAATCACAGACCTGCCTTTTGTTCCATTTCTTCCTGCGTAATGTGTTAGAAAGACATTAACAATCGATGACGCACACCAAGAAGGGTATTATTTCAACCATAACTCCCCTCTGATGAAAAATACAAAAAATATAACCAACAATAACCAAATTTAGAATCGTTTTCGGGACAAAACAAAAAGTGTAGCTTCTAAAAGAGGTGATTAAATTCGAGTTTGCACAATCTATAGTACTCGATACGGTTCCAGAACGGTTTATAAATGCCAGTTGGAACAAACCTAATGACATGTTAAAGATAGGCCAGCTTTCACACATTATTACCTTAACAAATTGACAGATACCGCAAGGTATAGGGTGTGTATCTTTATATTTGACCATTCTTGTTATTTGTATCTCTGGCAATAATAACTATATACTGCGTCTTTTGTTTATAGTTTTAAATAACTAAGGCTTTACTAATAATAAAACTAGTGTTAAATGAGAATATTATAAACACATCAAAATTACTATAACGTCATTTAGACAACTTAACAAATACATCATAGTACTGTGGCTTGATCCATAGTAATACTACATTCTTCCACCCTTCAATAACTCATGTCGTAGTTCTTAAATCGTTCAGGCAGTTGACGTTCCCTGTTTGAACGATGAAGAGTATTATCTTGATAATTTTTTACTGGATATAGTAACCAATCAAATTACTTAATTTCAAGTCATGTGTCAAATTTCATCCAATCACCGCTGTATTACAGCGATAATACCCTACATGTGGTGTTTTCAGTTTGGTGTTTACTTTTTATTAAACATTAATTAAACGTCAAGCTGACAACTGGATTAAAAATGTCGCGAAGATTAGGTATTGCATCTAACGATTCAATTAATTTACCAATAATTGTACTTTTCACAACTGTAGTTTTAAATAAAAATGAATAGTTTGTATTGAAAATTATTAAACATCAGATTGGCAATCAATTTTTTGAAAGCTACAAAGTAAAAAATTATCTTATCGAATACTCCTCGGGTCTTGATAAATACTCAAAATTTTGTCGTAGAGAATCCTTCAAGCGTGTTGCTCAAAGATAATAGCCCTCGGCCTGCGGCCTTGGGCTATTATCAAGCAACACGCTTTTAGCATTATTTATGACAAAAACTATTGTTAATGTGATGACCCATATTTTTAATCCCTTTGAAGGAAAAAGCCACCCAATTAAGTGCACAAATTTTTTTTATAAATTCGAATATTGTGAAATAATGCTTTTCAAATGTAATTCAAATTAATATAGTGGATTAAAATTAACCTACATAAAATATGTAATACAATTCAAGGTCATCACATTGACATTAGATACACTATATTATCAAGACCCTAGGGGTATTACTACTGATAATTTTTTACTGAATATAGTAACCAATCAAATTACTTAATTTCAAGTCATGTGTCAAATTTCATCCAATCACCGCTGTATTACAGCGATAATACCCTACATGTGGTGTTATCAGTTTGGTGTTAATGTTTTATTAAAAATTAACTAAACGTCAAACTGACAACTGGATTAAAAATGTCGGAAAAATTTGGTATTGCATCTAACGATTCAATTAATTTACCAATTGTACTTTTTACAACTGTAGTTTTAAATAAAAATGAAAAAATTTTGATTAAAACTAATAAAGTTTGTATTGAAAAGTATTGAGCGTCAGATTGACAATCAATTTTTTGATATCTACAAAGTAAAAAATTATCTTATCGAATACTCCTCGGGTCTTGATAAATACTCAAAATTTTGTCGTAGAGAATCCTTCAAGCGTGTTGCTCAAAGATAATAGCCCTCGGTCTGCGGCCTTGGGCTATTATCAAGCAACATGCTTTCAGCATTCTCTATGACAAAATTATCTCGGTATTACTACTGAGAAGATTAATTAGGAATATAAACAAGCTTTGGAGGTAGGAGAGTTTGAACTACTTTGGGCGACGACTCAGCACTGTAATGGAACGCATTTGATGCGATAATTACAGTCAAGCAAGGTCGAACATGGTTAGAACTTGGACGGGTGACCAAGCAAGGGAAAACCATCGTATAGGACCCGTACAGCCGGCAGCGAAGTAGCATATCAAAGCTCGCAGGCATTATACCAATGAGCACGAGGTATATAATGTAGATATGCCGTCTTTCGGAGGAGACGTAAAACCGAGATCCCGAGTTCATGGATGTTGGGCTCGTTAAAGAACGCTACCACTGGTTGGAACACTAGTGGGTTCGCCAAAATTTCCGGTTAGGGGTAGCGTGCTCCCGACGTTGCAGAAACAGACCGACGTTAAATAACCGATTAAGACAAGACACAAGAACTACTTTAATCAGCAGATGAGTCTCCAGATCTTTCACCTTGTAGCTTGGTCTTGGTCCTCATAGAAAAGCGGTTGAAACTCTGCCAATTGAATGTGAATTCCACCATCAGAAACAGTCAATAATCATCGTAATCTACATACGACATGTTTCTTTCTTTCTCAACATAAAGTTTCTCTTTTAATATTGTGGTACATTAATTTTCAATACATTATAGTAATTTTTATTGACATCATTGTGTTCAAAACAATCGCAGTGAATGGTGCACTACAAATTCAAATCGCCTTACGTAAACTAACAACCGTGATAAATCTATTAAACAACGTTGGCCTAATAAAGCAACGGCTCATATATTAAGGTTAGAAGCTTCTCACAGAATATTTCGTGTTAGGTACTCAATGTTTTAGGTAAATCAATATTCACCATAGAAACAATGGAAAGTGTCCTCTTGTTGAAAGTTTGGAGCTTAACATGTTCTAGTTCATCCAAATTTACACTTTACTTTATTTTAAGTATGTAAAACAATTAACTATTGTTCAATTGCAAGGATTTAATTTGATGAGGGATTGGTAGAGTACATATTTGAAAATGTGCAGTTAAAATAAAAATCAGCAAAATACAACATCTTTAAAAAATGCATAATTCAAGGTATAGCTCTTTTTACGATCTGACTGACCTGACCTGAGATGGGATAATGACATGCAATAAAGCCATAAAAATATTAGCCGTGAAAGGTCGTATTTATTTTGATGGCAAATAATAAATTTATTACCTGAAAACTATATAAGACTTTTGGATCATTTACTTTTTCATCAGGTATAATACGGCTCTGCACGGTGAATTGGAAAAGTTTTATGGTTTTATTGCATCTCAAACCTAAGTCAAGTCAGTTTCCTAAATCGTGAAAACAACTATACCTACATAGAATTCAATTTGGATTGTTTGCCGCGTTATTGGGAACTGACCAATAGAGGAGTTCAGTCTAAGGTCAGTGTGGCCAACAAAAGTGGTTTTTTCTGACAATAGATAGATAGATAGATAAATTTTATTGCATTGAATAGAATTTACAATTCTTTTTACAAGAAGTTCGATCTTCACATACCAAAGTGCGAAAACGAAGAGCAAAAATAATTAAGTTTGGAAAAAACTAATTAAAACATACTTAATTTAACAAGAAAAAATGAATTCAAACACAATAAATATCGCATTCTTCTAGTACAAAGGCCCTCAGCTTCAAACTATATATTAATTCGCCAAAAATGTCTTCAATTCTGAACATATGCTATCTCCTCCAAGTTCATTGTATATTGGACATTCTATAAAGGTCTCATGCAAGTTACAAAGACTATACAAGTTGCAGTCATATCTACTGTGCATTTTATACCTCGATAGTAGATTTTTCTGACAAGAATGACAGTTAAGGTCTACCATTCAAAACATAAGATTTTTGTATGTTTTTTATCATTGCGAACATCTATATACCTTTATTAAAATAATGAATACACCCCCGAAGCGTATATCTTGAAATTTGAAATGACTTTTTAGCTGAATACTCAACGTATCGGTGGACAATAACTCTAGGAACTTGTGGCAAGTCACCATTTTATTTCTGTTAATCTGTCACTAGTTATGTCAAATGTCATTTATATTTATTTTTGTTGATACTTGATACAATTCTTCTAATTATTTTTTCCACTTACCTCTGACATAAATAGTGACAGATAACAGAAATGAAATTGTGACATGCCAAGAGTTCCTATAATTATTGGCCACCTATATGTTGAGTATTCAGCTAAAAAGTCATTTTAAATTTCAAGATATAAGCTTCGGGGGTGTATTAATTATTTAAATAAAGCAATATAGATGTTCGCAATGATAAAAAACATTCAAAAATCTTATGTTTTGAATGGTAGACCTTAACTGTCATTCTTGTCAGAAAAAAACACTTTTTGTTGGCCACACTGACCTTAGACTGAACTCCTCTATTGAGTCACACCGACTGGTGGTAAAAAATCAAGCTAATTATAGTTTAACATTGTTCGTCAAGTTTATAATTATATATTTCAAATTCTTGGTATTAGTATTTAAGAAAACCTTCTGACGCCAATCTAATTCTTCTTTTTATACCTTCTGTTTGATTTTCTTTGTTAGCTTTTATTATTTGTGGCACTCGCTGACAAATTAAAAATCTTTCTATAAAACTTA
>CAJUYH010008383.1:16224-29906 GCA_910591685.1 Galerucella tenella
TATTTGTGGCACTCGCTGACAAATTAAAAATCTTTCTATAAAACTTATTAACCATCCTATTCCATTCACTCGCTTCCGAGCACTGAAAATCATCTCTAATTAGTTAACGATTATTGTCAAAAAGCGAGTGCTTTTGCTATTGAAAATCTAATTTCAACACCAACACGCCATTTCATTTTCACAATAACGTCAATCATTAAAAGACACTTAGTTCTAAATAAATCCCATTATATGCAGCGGTGGAATGATAAATGCATCTAAGAATAAATGACAATTCGTAGAAGGTGTAAATGTAGCACACCAGATCCTTGGAGAGTGCAGTTTTAGACCGGTTGACAAACCTTGTTTCCAAATAAAAAATGGCATTATGTTGAATTATAATTATTGTTTTAAAACATTTCTATAATAACTATATTTTCCACTTCTAGCTGTGAAGTTGACAATTATTGCTTCTTCTATATAGCCAACTGAGAAGTTGAATTTTTCTATAAGTGGTTAATAATTTTATATTATTAACTCAGTTCAACAAAAACTTGTGCAACATAATTTCGTATAAACAGGAGATTGTCTTTAACATATTTGATTTTGGAAATTACCTATCAAGATAAAATTATTTGCATAAAAATGCCATTAGTTTAAAATTCGCGCTCAATTTAAAATTGCTGATGATATAGCGAGTACGTTCATAATATATCGAAAACAGTGTACTTGTCAGTCAGACGACGGAGACGGAGAGACTTCCTGACCAAAAGTGTCCATGGGACCAATTCAATCCTATGATTAGTTTCCGATATACAGGGTATTAAAGTTGAAAAATCCTTGTTTTCCGTGACCACGTAATTTTATTATTAACAAATAAATATGCATTTTCAATTGTTCTAGTTTATCGTAAACTTACACATAAATAGTTCAAAATGTTAAAATATCCAAGGTTGGACTCAATTATACGAGGACGAATTTTTGGAATTCTAAAAAATTCTTATATTGAATGAAAACCTGGGTTTTCCATAAAGTTATCTTTAATCGATACCTATCCCACACTCAGGACCCTTTTTCTGAAAAACTGGTCATAGTAAGATTATGAAATCTTTTCAGCTCATTTACTATTTTAAGCTTATTACAAAACAACTTCATATTCAATGTTCTGGCATCAAATATACTAGTTCTAGAGGTATTCCATACAGGGTGATTCTTAATGCAACCTGAAATTAGTTTTTTTCTATATGAAATAAATAAGTTACACCATGTATTTTAAAATTAGTTTTTGATGTTTAAAACGTATTGGTTACCTAGATATCAGTACTTTTCTTGAAATACAGGGTGATTTGCACATACATCTTGTTATTAAACCGACAAAAATTAGAGAAAATACACTTTTTCTGAATCACCCTGTATTTTATAATTAGATCGGTCAAAATGTTTAATTTAACTTGTTTTGTAATAAGCTTAAAATAGTAAATGAGCTGAAAAGATTTTATAATCTTACTATGACCAGTTTTTCAGAAACAGGGTCCCGAGGGTAGAGTACTCAGCAGAATAGGGATAGTGAAAATGAGAAAAATGGAAAGGAGAATAGCCTGGAGCATAGGGAAATATTCTCTATGGCCTACAGTTTTGGCATTTTGACTTTAGTTTTATGGTCTAGTTTCGATATGTCTGTTTGGTGTATTTGTTATTTCGTTCCCAGTGTCTAATTTTTATTTTATTTGTTCCTGTCTGGATGGATAGACGAGCCATAAACTTTTCCAATGAGGAAATTGAATCTCTTCTATAATTAGTGTAGTTCTGTTTCGTTCCACAAAGTGAAATGGTCCAGCCGATTCCTAAATATCCTTTGTCGCCGAGTGCCTTCAACAATATTCATAGCATCTTCTTCATCGTCGGTTGAAAGTTCCTCAAAAATATCTTGGATATCGTTTGTTAACATTGCAAAATTCAAAGAAAACAAAGTAAAAGCAATCAAAATATCCACAATACAATTAATTAAGGTTATAAATGCCAAATTGTTGACAGAACCGACAAAACAGAGCAATTATCAAATCATGAAAACCTGGGTTTTCCATAAAGTTATCTTTAATCGATACCTATCCCACACTCAGGACCCTTTTTCTGAAAAACTGGTCATAGTAAGATTATGAAATCTTTTCAGCTCATTTACTATTTTAAGCTTATTACAAAACAAAATAAATTAAAAAGTTTGACGGATCTAATTATAAAATACAGGGTGATTCAGAAAAAGTCATAGGATTGAATTGGTCCCATGGACACTTTTGGTCAAGAAGTCGAGTACAACATCATATCCAAAATTTATAACATTTGACGGAACGCCACTTTGTCATAAGAAAAGCGCGGGGTCCTTTGGCTAGTAGTGGAAAAATTTTATAAACACCATGGTGTTGAAGACATTTATAAACCTCGCACCTGCTCGGGGCAAAAATCACTTCACCACATTGTTGTATAATATAGTATTTAATGACCAATATTCATATATAAACTGTATATTTTAAAATAATAAAAATTATATATTTGAAACTCTCTTAACTAGCTGTTCATTTTGATATGTCACACAGTACCCACAGTTTACAAACAAAATTTTTAATCTACTAATTTGCCCACAAAAAGAATTCCGTCATATCCAAAATTTTATTTTACAGGTCCATGTTAGTCACCGTTTGTGAACTTTGTTTGGTACCACCGGCCCTTAGAAAGGGCTTCTTTTTTTCAGAAAAGGTGCTGCATAGCCATAACACATCGTATGATCAAGAGAAACGAAAACATGTCTGAAGCGTATTCGAGTGAATTTGTGCATTATTTAGTCTTCTTGCATGCATTTCAAGTGGATTTGAGGGTTTTTCGACTTATTTCGAGAACCGTTGCCCGTTTCGGACTGTATTTACGTGAAATCGAGAGTAGGTATTTGGATGAAATAAGGTCGAATTGTGTGTTTTCCTATCGTTTTAGACTGTTTTCAGTTTTGCTCTGTATTTGACTGAAATAGAATGGAAAATGGTCCATTTGTATGCTAACTTCCGTTTTAAAGTATTTTCGATTCAATTTGTGCATTATTTAGTCTTCTTGCATGCTTTTCAAGCGCATTTGAGGGTTTTTCGACTTATTTCGAGAACCGTTGACCGTTTCGAGCTGTAGTTAGGTGAACTTGAGAGTTTTTGGATGAAATAACGTCGAATGATTTCCTATCGTTTTAGACTGTTTTCAGCGTTCTTTCAAGTTTTGGTCTGTATTTGACTGAAATAGAATGGAAAATGGTGCTTTTTAAATGGAATTGAGGATTTTTGACTTATTTCAATCACCGTCGACCGTTTCGGGCTGTAGTTAGTTGAAATTAAGAGTATTTGGATGAAATACCGTCGAATTGTGTGTTTTCCTATAGTTTTAGACTGCGTTCTTTCAAGTTTTGGTTTGTATTTGACTGAAATAGAATGGAAAATGGTCCATTTGTATGCTAACTTCCGTTTTAAGCAAATTGTTTTCGATAAACTTTTTATATGAGAAAAACCATAAAACGATTTGACGGAATGATATAAAAGCTGAAACAAAAGTTCAAGGGGCAAATTAATTAGATTATGACATTATTTTCGTTTCATTTTGGTTATCGACATGTCGGCCTAAGTTATTTCCGAAGTGTATACATTTTTGCACGGGCTGGCACCTACATAATATATATGATATTTAACAACCTTATTCTGCAAGATGGTGGGATGATACTTATATAAATAAAGAGCACACAACTGTTCTGTACGTACCTAATTCGTAAGAGTAGTCAAGAGGCTCAACCTTGATTTTAATTATGTTCTTATATTTGGAGATGTACGTGGAAAATTAAGCTATACTTAAAAAACATGTTTTTGTTCACTTGTCATTTAATATTATCACAGGTGAATTGTTTGGTTCAGGATTTCTTCAATTTAGTTACAGAGATTGCCCTTGACTAATTTACATCCGGAAATGTTTGAAACTACAACTTCCTCACCATAATACAGTTGGCAGAAGCAAACGTGAGCCCTGGTGGTCGTATTCATGTCGCTGTAGTTGTATTTTTGTAGTAACAATTCGATATTTTGAATCGATAACCAAATATCAATAACATAAATGTCAACTGTTGAGAGATATGTGAACAAAGTCTAACTTGCTAAAAATGTAACTCTAAATATTAATAAAAACATTTATATTGGACCAAAACTAAAACTCATTTGCCCTAAATATCTATATTTTCAAATTACATGACTGTATTAATGTCATGAAAAAGAAGGGTTAAGTTTCTATGGAAAGCAACAAAATATGAACTGGTTATAGTCCAGTGCTGCCGATGCAAAAATGAAAATTACCCGAACTTACTATTCAAATTATCAGAATTTGTCAAAATTACCAAAAGGACACATTGGTTATCTAAATAAAGTCTTCGACCTCAATATGGAAAATCCCCAAAAACAATAGCCATTTTATATATAACTTCTACAAAATATTCGAAAAACTATTGGATCCAAATTAGTGAAATTGTCTAAAAATCGGATAATCATCCTCGCATTGACAACACTGATACAGAATGAATAAAATGATGTATGTTGATGAAATTACTCGGTCATATTATTTCGATTATATTTAACAATTACTAATGGACAATCGTTAACATTGGCTCTTGATTGGCTGCTTGCGATGACCTTATTTTAGTTCGCATATTTTCCGGGGCTCATGTTTGGTTCTGACAACTTGTAGTTATTATAAACACTTTTTGACAACATTGCATGAAAAAATTAATAATTTCCAGTGTACTAGCAACGCTATTTGGTTTTCTCAGTGTATTTGTGCACAATTTCTGTTATTCAAATGACTTTAATGACTAAATTTTATCCTTTTCGATTCTTCCGGTGAACCTAATCTTTTTTTATCACATACCTACTTCACTTATTTGGCGCTATATTATTATCTTGGAAGTTATTACCAAATTCACCGCATTTGTTAACCAAAATAGATAACCGCATAGACGGAAATTTACAAACTTTAAAGCCGAACTACGACGTTCGAATAATTAAACAGTGGCGTACGTTAAAATTTACACTTTTATGTAAAAATAACATATAACATAGACTTCTGGCATAATTTACCAGGATTGGTTCATTCAAAGGCTTTTATACATCTTTCGAAGAATGTCTCCAAACAAATGTTAGACTATAGCAGGCATGACCTACGTTGTCTAACAGGGCCCGTATTCTTAAGGGACTAGTGAGAATCTCACCAATGAGATTGATGCATTACAGGTTGCCTGAAACGAGAGAGATTCAATCTCTCATGGTTCGGACCGATAGAGAATCTCGCCAAAAGCGGTGAGAAGTGGTGAGAAGCTTAGAAACATGCGTATTGGATTTGGTCCGGTGATATTGCAGATCTCACTATTGCCTTTAAAAATACGACAAATTTGAAACTCTCATGTTTTAGGCAACCATGCAATACACCTATCTCATTGGTGAGATTCTCACTAGTCCCTTAAGAATACGGGCACAGGCCTTTTAACTTTTAACAGGCCACTGTCATCTGAATCATCATATTATGTTAAAACTTGGACTGTGGGAAGTAGGAAGATCCGACTTGTCGTCTTTGTCTGGAATATGATGAAACAGCAGAGCATATAATTTGTGCCTGCCCCGCCGCGGCTTGAATCATGTATCTGATATTTGGCAGGGTCTCTCTCTTGCCCTCGGACCTGATATATCATTCACCAAATAAACTAATCGGCTTTGTTAAGAAGCTGAATTTGTTTGGTGAAATCTGAATACGTGTGAGCCGCAATGAACTCATGCGAGTCGCAGTGGAGAGCCTTATACACCTTAAGTCCATGTTCCACGGTGCGAGTTGACGCTGCAACTCGAAAAAGTTGCATGCAACTTGGCGTTTTTTCTCGCTGGGCGCGTCGGTCGCATGAATTAGAACTTGCTCTATTTTCGAGCGAGAAGTCGCTGCGACTTGGTATAACTTTTCTGGTGGATTTGCTCGCACCAACCCAAACTTTCTATTGGCTGCTCCGCTTTGACTTTGCTGTCACTGTCAATCAATTTGGCAGCACGTTACGTTTCCCCTAAACCTGGATGAGTCGCAGCAACAAACTGATTGTACTTTTTCTCGAAGCGATTTGACGCAACGTTGAAAAGGATAAATTCCCTCATAGTTTGTATTTTTTGTTTAAAATAACATACATTATACAATCAGGAAACCAAACTTATATGCAAATTTTCGAACAAAACCGAAGTTGAGAATAACGTAACGTAACATTAAAACAGTTATATAATATCAGAATACAAATTCTATTCACCTAACTTTATAATACGGAATAATCCCATTGAAATGTATTCATTTGAGAACGGAAAACAGATGATGTTTCTCTGAATCTGATTAAAATTAATTTGCAGTTCAGAATCGTTATCAGTTTTTGGTAGACAATCTGCAACGCACGAGTTTGTTCAGAAGAGGGATAAGTTATAGTTGGGAAACTGAATAATAATGACAGATTTGAAATGAAGATAATTTAATATAACAGAGCGTGGGGATTATGCAAGGGTGTTTTAGAAAAGTACTTGATTCAATCATACAGTAAATTGATGTTTGTATTATTCTTGGGTTGGGTTGCCGTTTCTTCAGTGAAGATTGAAAACAATTTCCATAATTTCGAAACTGTCAGTCATGTCTTATGCGAGTGCCCGGAGTTAACGTCAATTAGAAAGTGTGTGTTCGGCTAATCTTGGTCTGTACCTGCCGATATAAATGATACAATATCCCTCCTAGTGACCTGTCCACTTTCCTGAAAAGAACAGGATGGACGATGACTTAGTAGGACACCTCAGGAGGACGTGCAATGGGTCACATGTGGCCTAAGTGCTACAGATACAGACAGATATGCTGTATAATGCTATACTTGATTCTTTGATTTCTGTATCTGGTGAAACTTATTTGGAACTGGTAAATGTTATGAATAACGAGCTAGACATCCTGAATGAATGATTGATGGAAAATAAATTAAAGTTAAATGAACAAAAAACTAAATGTATGGTACTAGGTAGTAAGCAAAATTGTTATAACTTCAGGCAAGGTCAATATATCATTAAAATTAATAATAGTATAGTAGAATACGTAGATGAAATAAAATATTTAGGAGTTATATTAGATCCTCAGCTCAGATTCCATAAACATATAAATTTTTTGTGCAAGAAAATAGGAAAAAAAGTTGGATACTTTTCTAGAGTTAGTAAAAGTCTTTCACTTTGGTGCAGAAAATTGGTGTACAACAGTATCATCTATCCACATTTTAATTATTGTATGTCTCTATTGATGTTCTGTTCTAATGAAAATATTCATAAACTACAAGTCCTTCAAAATAAGGCAATGCGCATCTTACTTCGCACAAAAAAAAATATGCGTCAATTAATGAAATGTTAAAATCATTAAATTTTCTAAATGTATCATAGCTTATACGGGAGTCAAATTTGTTACTAATTTATAAAATCCTCCATCATATTTTAATACATATTTGAATAAAAGATCTTCGAATATGAATTACAACTTAAGGACAAAAGATAATATACCAAATTGAAAGATTTAACTCTGCAATAATGGAGAAAACATTATTTATAGAAGGCTTAAGGTTGTATAATAGCCTACCACTGAGTGTCAAGACTTCTACTACTGTAAAACACTTCAGGTCAAGATTGAGGCAAATTTATTTTGTGAATTGATGCTTGTATCTTTTTAAATTTTTGTAATTTGTAATCTGTTTGTTATGTTATAGCTTATTATTAGCTAAATAAAGTGTATTCTATTCTATTCTATTCCTCTATGGAAATTTGTTTACGATGAGGTTGAAATAAAACAAATTGTAACTTCCAAAAGGAGGCGAGAAGCTAAGTTAACATTTGGAGGATAGGGGCATAATAATGTAGAGAACACACTGTTTTAATGACATTTGCTCACTATAATAAGTTCATAAAAAGTAACCTGTGTGATAGACTCGGTGATAGATCTGGAGATCGTGGGGGCTAGTCAATAAATATTCATTGTCCAATCCAAGTTCTCGAAAATCTTAGTTGATTTTTGAAATCAATGAACAAATTCAAATATTTTGAGAATTCAACAAAAACTTGAGCAACATAATTTTGTATACCCAGGAGATTGTCTTTAACATATTTGGTGCTTGAAATTACGTAATAATATAATTTTATTTGAATATAAATGCCATTAGTTTAAAATTCCCGCTCAACTAAAAATGACTGATGACATAACGAGTACGTTCATAATATATCGAAAACTGACAGTGTACTTGTTAGTCAGGCGACGGGGTAAACGCTTCTCCACCATGGTGGGGAAGACATTTATAAATCTCGCACCTTATTAATCTTGGTGCTCGGTCATTAATAATAATATTCACCACCTCGGTGTTTAATTTATTATTCTGCCCTCCCCTTCTTAAATTACCTGTTAAAAAATGGACCCTTGGACTTGAATCTGACCAGTACCCACAGTTATGTCCATTGACAGATCCGTTGAGATAAAACTGCTTACCGATCTTTATATATTTCAAATATTATCGGCAACGTACCTACTTACGAATAACGTGTTTGTTGGAGTGTCGCTCATTGAAAATTGAACATTTAAATTTTCCCATTTAAATTTTCTTGGTAATAGTGACAGAGGGAAGGGGAAGGAAGTATGTCAACTGAGAATATGATCGAGAGATGTCTCACTTGAAATAAAAATCGACTTATTTTTGCGACTCCAGTTTATGCGTTTGTGAACCAGGCAACTCTATTTGGGGGTGTTTCAACCAGCGTAGAAAAGTTTTTGGAAAGTTGATCTAAAAGCTTGCAGCAGTCATTATCGATTTTCCCACCTATATATATATATATATATTTTCTTTACATGGATTTGCAATCTATTTTACCTAAGTTACCTATTGTTCATGTGTGGTCCATTTCGCATTAAAATTAACTTACAAACGCTGAACTCGGAAAAGCTATTAAACAACTAAGTATACCCAACATCTTTTCAACTGAAATAAAAAAGGAAACATTGAAGTCTACGAATTACACTACAACATTATTTGTTGTCCGGAAAGAAAAGTGATTTAAAGAACCAATTTTTATTGTTGGAATTTAAAACCTTCAATAGTTTGTCTGGTGATATTCAAAGGCGTAGCCAGGATTTATAACAGGGGGGGCAAACCATGGTCCATGTTCGTCCAAAATGAAAACAAAACTTTGAGATTTCAATTATACTTGAATTAAACAACATTTTTCTTGGGTTTAAACTGAATTTATCCAAAACTTTTTTCAGTATGCAGTCCTGATTTCCTTCAAAAATTTTCGATGCACACTCATCAAACACAACCCAGTGAGTCTGTCATCACCCATTGTACTCCTGAGCCAGGTTTTTACCCTTCGTACTGAACGATCTTTCCACTGTAGCAGTAGTGGATATGAATGCACTTAATATTAGCAGTGCGTTCCTTATTGCAGAGAAAAAAACATTAACTTTCTCCAAAAGTGTAGCCACTTCAATGTCCTTTCATTTGTCTTCTGCTACATTCTTTTCCTTCCTAATATTGTTCGACAAATCTAATTCTGCAGAGGCGTCACCAAACTTATAAAATTCCATGAAAGATTCTGCATTATTTTTGGAATCTTTTGAAGCCATTTTGAGCATGCTTGAAGGATGAAGATGAGTTAAAGCAAAAGCAGGTGTATTTTCGTTGGAGAATTTAATATCCAAAGAGGAAGTTGAAGAATCAAGATAGAGGATGATTATTGACCGGTTCCAGTATTCAACTGCAGACTCAGATGGTGGATTACTTCTGTGTACTTGCTTTTGAGTGACTTATGGTACTGACAACTCATCTCCTACTTTCTCTGCGATATCAAGTAATTTTTTAAATACTTCATAAGTAACATTTTCGACATCTTGACGATCTTGACGATTACATCTAGAATATCATCAATATGTTTCTGCACCATAACCAAGTCCATATTTTTATCTTGTAAAACGTTTACAAAAGGTTCCAAAATTGCAGAGTATTTTGCAATTATGTTTATGCCTAAGATGACTATTGGTTTCGTAACTGCACAGTGCAAATTGGTAGGCAGATTTTCTTGTTGCATAGTTTCCTTCCACAGATAGATGTTCTAGTGCTTTAACAATGTCAGTGAAGCTTTTTGAAAATTTTTGTATGCTCTTATATTTTTCCGACCATCTGGTTTCACAGAGCCTTGAAAGATTTGGAACCGATTTCCTACGAGCTGGCGATTCACGAAAGAAGGTTATTGTGTCTTGTCGTTGCAATTGTGTTTCTTATATCTGGTAGCTTGCTAGTATCAATGACCACAAGATTTAGTCTGTGGTTGAAGCAATGGAATTACAGGAGTGGTTCAAAAAATACTTAATTTATTTTTGCTCCCAGGGGGGGGGGGCAGTTGCCCTACCATTCGCTGGCTACGCCCATGGTAATATTTCAGTGCAATGAAAGAACCCATAAAACAGGGTCAGACTTACAAACCCAACCATTTATCAAGTTTTTCTTCTACCCATTTCCTGTAATTTTGGAAATTAATCTCGTTGTGGTAAATAATAATAGTCTGTCCTTAATAAACCTCATTCCACCACCAACATCCCTAATACCAGTCACGTAGCTTTAGCTTTTACATGGGGAGGGTTTTGGTTTTTTTCATCTTATAGGTTTAGAAGGGGAAAGCTTGATTGAAGGCGCCGCCTAAGGCAAAAAAAATCGAGTGCCACGACCTAAAGCAATTTTTCAGGTTCAAGAAATAATGTTAAGTTTTTTTTTTAATTATTTGTTTGAAAAATTGAATAGATGAGGCTTTTACTTGATGTAGATCCATAGAACGTTATGAAATCAAACAATTTTATTTTGTTAAATCTACATTGTATTACTATTTAAACATAAAGTGACGCGTTTCGCTAACACAGTAGCTTTTTCAAACGAATGGAGGTATAATGAGAAACTTTCTATTTATACAGTGCCTTAATACAGTCCCCTATTATCAGAAATTTTCATGGATAATATAGAAAAGATAATTCATAAAAACCCCCTTACTAAAAAATTTGTTTACTGGCACCGATATGTAGATGACATTTTAGCTTGCTTCACTGGTACTACGAGACAATTAGATAACTTCATTACTCACATTAACTCAATACATAAAAATATCAAATTTACAGTAGAAATTGAACAAAATAAGTCCATAAACTATCTACCCAGATCTTACAATTTCAAATATAAACAATAGACATGACTTTTCTATATTTCACAAACCATCACATACAGACAGTACAATTCATAATAGTTCAGTCCACCCAATCAGTCATAAATTAGCAGCTTTCAATAGTATGATACATAGACTTTTAACAGTTCCATTGAATATTGACAATTACAATAAAGAACTAAATATAATAAAGCAAATAGCGGTTAATAATAATTACGATACAAATTTAATTGACAACATCATAAATAAAAAGATACGAAAACATACTCTAGAACAAGTATTTCCATCTGATAAAAATAAAAATAACCAATTTAAAAGCTTAACTTACTTAGGAATACCATCCTTAAAAATAAAATCATTTTTAGAAACTTTAGACTTGAATATTTGCTTCAAAACCGACAACAAATTTAATTATCTAAATTCATTAAAAACAACAAATCCAAATCTTCAAAACTAAATAAATCAGGAGTTTATAAATTAAAATGTGGTAATGACGACAGTGATAAAATTTATATAGCTAGAACTTTTAGGAATTTTAAAACTAGAATTTCAGAACACAAACGTAGTTATGACAATCAAAAATTGTGAATTGTGAATGAGTTTCCAGGTAAACTTGTTAAATACTTTAGTTAATCCCATATTTAGACAAATTCATTTCATTTCCATGTAAATAGATTATAATTTTATTGTTAAATATCCGTATAATTTAGTATTAAGGCACTGTATAAATAGAAAGTTTCTCATTATACCTCCATTCGTTTGAAAAAGCTACTGTGTTAGCGAAACGCGTCACTTTATGTTTAAATACAATGTAGATTTAACAAAATAAAATTGTTTGATTTCATAACTTATTTGTTTGACTTGGCTACATCTAAAAGTATTTTTAAACATGGTTTTTCGTTTTGCCCCCTACTGCTGAAATGGATATAACCATGTATATATATATATTTTTAAAAGGAGCCGTCCCTTCGCCGGCACCACCTCAGTCTCTTGGGCTCATTGTGGATTCTCCTAACATTCTGACTACAGCCTATTCAGCCAATCCGTTCCCTGTATTAGTTCATACAGGTTCTTTACTGGTTGGTTGTAGAAGTCTTCTGGAGTCATTTGGGGTCTTCCATTTAGTTCTTGCCTCCTATGGTCCAGCGTCTCACAGTTGCAAAATATGTGCAGGGCTGTTTCAGTGTCCTTTTTGCATCTCCTGCATGTGAGGTCTCCGTTATACAGCTCTATTTTGTTCAGGTGCTCCTTTGTGGGAAAGTGTCCCGTAAGAAGCCCCGTTATGGTACGTTGTTTGTTCCTGCTCATTGAGAGCAGTTCTCTTGCTACTTTTTCTGATGATTCTTTCATAAATTTCTTCCCATGTGTTTCCCTGGGCGTATTCGAGTTTAATGGATTGTTCTTTTACCCACCCTTTTAACCATCACCTAGTGGAGCATCTGGGGATGCCCACAGATGGTTTGGATCCGTTCATCAGTGTTGACGATCCTGCTCCTGCAAGTTCGTCAGCTTTTTCATTGCCCGCGATTCATTTGTGACCTATGACCGATGAATACTCATATTGCGGCAGTATGCTAATAAAAAATTATTGTACCTTTATTGTATTTTCTATGGGGAGGGTTTGAACCCCCAAAACCCCCCTTATATACGTCCCTGCCTAGTACCATGGCATTTTACAAGCTATGATTTTTTTTTGAAGAGTTAGCACTGTGGGAAAAAATTACAATTTAAAAATAATAGAGACCGTCAAAAATCTGTCTACCAAAATTTGACACATTTTCAAAAGTGGTTAGCTCTCGAATCACTTGTTCCATTTTTTGTGAATTTTCAACAAATATTCCACACTTGGCTAAATCTAAAAATGTTTTCCCTATTGGACACCCCACCCGCTGACACACTGTATAAATAGTAAACTATCGTACACACTATAAATCTGTTAATCTTGATAATTTATTAAAAATACATATTTTAACTTTTACATAAATTTTAATACATAAACTAATTAATATTAAAATAATTTTAGATTCTTATCTCGATGGTGGTAAAACACGTTTGATTAGTTTTATTGATAATTGATAATAGTATGTCTGCCGGAAATGAAGAAGACAACTGCTTTGAAACGTCTGTAAGTCGAAAGGTCATCAACAACGATCGACTAGCAGAAGAAGACTATGTACGAGTATGGCAATCTCTCTCTGCAAACCCGTTTTCAAAGTACCTACCCATCCAATCTTCCGACATTTTTTTTTGCTTTTACCATCATTGGTTTAGTTGTTCTTTATTAGGAACATACACATAGAAAAATACGCTATTCCCACATTTATAAAACTAGTTACATGGTAATTAAGAAGATTCTAGATATAGGTATGTGAGAATTGCGATTAATCCGCGATTTGATTAAAA
>CAJUYH010008383.1:30006-42266 GCA_910591685.1 Galerucella tenella
AGATATAGGTATGTGAGAATTGCGATTAATCCGCGATTTGATTAAAACGTAGTACCTAATTTCCGATTCAATATAGTAATTATTAATCTTGAAAGGCAACTTGGAGAAATAATTTGGAGGAATAAAACACTTCAAAAACAATCAAAGAATTCTAAATACATTGCTCAACAATTGAAGTGGATAATAGAAAAATTTCTTAATTTTCTGAATAACAAAATCAACCCAAAAGCAAATATTCAATAACGAAAAGATAAAATGCCAAATTAAGTAAAAAAAATCATACTGGGTTAGGTTAGCTTTGTGGTGAGTGGGTCTATAAGGCACTCCACTGCGACTGGCAAGAGCCTATTGTGGCTCACACCTATTCAGATTTCACCAAACAAATTCAGCTTCTTAACAAAGTAGATTAGTTTCTTTGGTGAATGATATTTTAGGACCGAGGGCAAGAGAGAGAGACCCTACCAAACATCAGATACCTGGTTCGAGCCGCGGTGGGGCAGGCACACATTATATACTCTGCTGTTTCATCATCTTCCAGACAAAGACGGCAAGTCGGATCTTCCGACAGTCTAAGTTTCAGCATATGATGATTCAGATGACAGTGGCCTGTTGAAAGGCTTGTTAGACAACCTAGGTCATGCCTGCTATAGTCTAACATTTGTTTGGAGACATTCTTCGAAGGATGTATAAAAGCCTTTGAATGAACCAATCCTGGTGACATAGTGTTGCCGTTGCCGCCTTTTTGTGTTGGAGGTTGCATTGTATAATATTTACCTCAATGATGCAACTGGTTTTTGTTTAATAAACCCTACAAAATACAAATAAAACAGAACACAGAGCCAGATGCTGCAAATGCAATACGCATATATACAGATAGTTCAAAAATGGAAGAAGGCTCAGGATGTGGGGTTTACTCGAGAGCACTAAGCCTAAAGATTAAGTGGGGAATGGGAAACAATACCAGCGTGGTTCAAACAGAACTGGCTGGTATCTCAATTGCCACAAAAGAACTAACCAGAAGAGGAATTTCTGGCAAAAACATAACAATCTTCACTGATAGTAGACAAGCCCTATTAGCCTTGAACAGACAACGTATTATATCGAGGCTAGTACTAGAGTGCCACCAAGATTTAGCTGACGCCTCGGCAGATAACAATATTATCCTGAGGTGGGTTAAAGGGCACGACAGGAGTAAAGGAAATCGCATTGCCGATTCTTTAGCCAGGGAAGCCGCTGGACTAAAAATTCTGAGACCCAGTGACACCTACGGCCTAACGACTTCGACAATTGCGGAACTAGCCAAACGTTACACCCATGCTCAATCCCTTGAGAGATGGGATGGAATCAAAGGATGCAGTCACCCTGGGCGACCCTGGGAAGCTGGAACCGAAGAAATATTTGGCGATGACCAGGAAAAACAGTAGGATTTTTGACTGGCCACTGTCAACTAAGGAAACACCTCCATACTATGGAGCTAGTAGACACACCTCTATGCAGGATGTGTGAACAGGAAGATGAAACTGTCAGGCATGTCTTATGCGAGTGTCCGGAGTTATCGTCAATAAGAGAGTGTGTGTTCGGTGAGTCTACACCTGCCGATATAAAGGAGATGTCTCCTAGTGACCTGTCCACCTTCCTGAGAAGGACAGGATGGACGATGACCTAGGAGGACAACTCCTCGGGAGGATGTACAATGGGTCACATGTGGCCTAAGTGCTGTGAGCCTACACTCACCCTCCCTACTCTACAGATACAGATACAGAACCAATCCTGGTACATTATGCCAGAAGTCTAATGCTCTTTCGACACACGAAACAATGGGGTAAATTTTTGCCTGAAATAGGGTTGCATAGGAGTGAGCTTGAAATTTCTGTCCTAGGTCTGCGCTTGTATACACCTGCACCAGAGCCTGAGGGTGTTTTTGAGCCGTCTGTGTAACAACAGCTGTCTGCATACTAAGCTTACTGCTGTTATTCGATTTGGAAGACTATATATATATTAAATTTATTTATGAACTGCTGTGAAACGCCTGTCCAAATGACTTGCAATGCGTTAGCTAATTATTGTAATGTTTGTAGATGTTCTTCAGGTCGATTTAATTACCTGGATATTCCAGCCCAAAGATGTTCAATGCAATTCATACACCAGATAGGCTGGCCACTCCATCCTAGTAAACCCATGATGTTCATAGGTCTTACAACTTTTAATAGGCCGAAATTGGCTAGTTATCTTTGACAGTTTGATAAAAACGGATTTAGAATGGTGAATAAACATTTATTGAATATACTTATTTCAACTTTAGGCCTTATTTCTGAGAACAAAATTTAAATTTCTTAGATCACGATTGATGAAGTTGGTCGATTTTATTGAGGTCAAGGAGTGAACTGAACGATCCCTTTCAAGTGCTTACATTATTAAACACGACTTTAATAGCTAGATCCAACTTCTACGACTTACTCACGATTTCACAGGATTTTATTCATGTCCAATTGAAATTTTTCGCCTAATTAAAATAATTATAGACCTGTTCCTCACATTCAGAAGCACCAAATATAGTAATTGAAAATAACAAATGGTTTCACGTTCTAGAAAAATTTTAATTAATTTTCACAGTTCGTTAATCTTCATTGGAAAACGAAAAGAAGTTTTAAAATTTTAAATTCGTGTTCTTAATTCTAAATATTCAAAAAACATTTAAGAAAAGCTGTTGTGGATTGAATAAATCTATTTAATGCCGAAATAACACTATTTTCTCATAGGGTAATTGTGTATTATTAGATAAAAATCGCTGTATTAGTTGATTATTGTTATGCAGATGGATTCGTAGCAACATACAGGAAGTAGTTTATCTTGTTTTATTAAAGATTGGAAAGTGTTTTAATCCTTACACTAGAAATTGCCGTTTTATGTCGGAAAAATCATGCGAAACACGTATATAGAGAGGTCGTAAAATTTGGAATCAAATCAATAATGGAAAATAATTATCTTCTTTGCTCAGGTTATCTGTTCATTGAAATTGAATATTAATATTAGTTTGAAACATGGAGCTACTATGAAGAGGAGATGACACAGTCGACTATCTTATAATAGGAAAGTGGTATCACATGAGTGACATTGTGATGTTAGCAATATGGCGTCGTCGGCAGAGCCGGACTATTCCAATTTTTAATCAATAAAAATATTATCACTAGTGAAATTCTTTTTCACCTAGGTATATCGTAGCGGCTTTTTGAATTTTTGATTAGAGTTGGTTTTCTTCGTTAAAGTGCACATTATCGTCCTTTTGACAAAATGAAATTGATAATATAGAAACACTGTAGGTATTTTGTTGGCTGCCAAGAACCTCTTTTCACAAATTTCAACCACATATCTCTTATTGATGGAGTTCTAAGAAATCTACAAACATTAAATATAATATGAAGTTAAATTTAAACTTATTGAAGCACAAAGAAATATATTCCAGTACAGTCCTTTCGATTGTTTACTAACCTATGATATGTTGTTCCTGATAATTTTTTCGTATTTACACTGTCTCTACTTGTACAACTTCGTGAAGCACAAGAAACCATTATTGTTCAATTATTAAAATAAAAAAAAACAACACTAACAAAAAGAAAATCCAAAAATACCCAATTCACATCCACAAAACAATACTAATGTCAAGTTGACAGAGAAGTGGTAGTAAAATGGCGAAACCGATACCACTTTTATGACAGGCGTAGCGACTCCTCTTAATACTAGCTCCATGGTTTGAAAGTATAAAAACATCGCCTGTCAAAAATTAGACAGACGCTTTCAGGTAAATTTGCCAGACTGTAGCAGTGTCACGATAGATATTATGAATACTGAACTGGTCTGTGTCTGTGGCGTTATTGACCCCTTTTGAAACTGAAAAGTGTTCAACAACCAAAAATTAATAGAATTGGTTCGAGAGTATTCCTTGGAATTCTTCTTTTTCTTGTTAAATTCATTAGTTACACAGCCAATCTTCTTTTTCAAGACACAATTGCATCACTATCAATGGGCTTATTTACATATATTTTTTTATTTTACCATTTTGAGGCTCTGTACAAAAAATTAGACGTCAGCGAGACTCATAAGTCGCCTAAAAAAATTATAAATATTAAACAGCGCTCCTCTCCGAATTTCAGGTGTGACGTCATCGCATATGAAATCTCTCGTTCAGAGAGCGAATACTGCCCCGATCGGTTTTCGTTTTTTTAATGGTTAGGCTAATGGAACCGTAAGGATCCGCAGTCAATATCACAACCTCACACACACACTATATGCTTGTTATTATACGTTTTAGCAAACTTAAGTGTTGTGTTTGTGAATTAAGAACGTTTAGGAATAATTTAAACTATTCGACACAATGGACCAGAACCAGAGTAAAAAAAAGCTATAAATATCGTGCGGTTCCAGAATGTAGAAGTACTACACGATTAAAACATCTAACAAAACATTTATTTCTATTAATAAGGATGCAAAAAAAACGAAAGCAATGGCAGAAAAGCATAAAAGACTCAAAGCAGTGACTGATAAGTCAACATACTTTGTGTATTTTTAGGATTTCATTTTTCTTCAATCAGAAGTACAGAATCGTTATAAATTACCTTATAAAATACGCTGTTAATCCATATTGAGCTTGTATTAATCTAAATTTTCTAAAATACGTAGATAATTTTGTTCTTATAGCTTGTGGTGTTATTAATGTTCAAAATTATTCATTAAAATAATGGATCAGTTCTTCACAAATCAAATATTAAATATTGCTTTTACCCAAAAAAAAACAGGTAATCTTTTTCAGTAGATCCATAGCTTCTCCAATGGAGCCACATGAGAAAAGCAATAACATGTTTACAGCCTCCCTCCGAAGCAGGACAATAACAATTATCTTCTTCTATTTTTTCTCAAACTCTGAAACAGTACAAACAACTTTGTAGCATTTTGAATTTAGTTTATGCTTGGGTGTCATTCCTGCTAATAAAATTATTTATTTCTCTCTTCCAAGTTTTGAGTTTTGAGTAACCTATAGCGTTATCTCCGTAACTTTGTCCACCAGACCAGGAATAAAATAAAACATCTGGAATCCCCCTGTATATCATTTGAGAGAGCATGTTTTTCTGAAAATATTCACATTTTTAATCTTTCTGACCCGAAAATAGCCAAAGACGATGTGTTACATAGTATAAAATTATAATTTAATAAACTCGTGTTTTTGATAAAAAAAAGTTCACTTCTGGAAGATTTAATGTGCCTTCTATTTTGAAATTAGGCCCACACATTTTATTTTATTAACACAAAAATTTTGTGATTCAAAATAAATAAATTCTATGCGAGGCACGTAACAGTCAAAAGCGTAATGTTTGTGCACATTAACTTTCATATGCAGTGACGTCACAGTCATAGTCTTCGCCCCGCTACAGTATGCTTGTTTATTTGGTTGTATTAGGAGAACGACAAATTCTAATGACATGAAATTTTCAGAATCATATTTTTATCCTTGGTACTTTGTTTTACGACAGTTAAGAGTGATTTAAAAATTTTAGTAAACGAGCCCATTGATATAGATTTCCTACAATGGATGGATTTATAGATTTCAGAACTTCATCTAAATATTGAATTCATGTTCTAAACTTGAACTGGTGCACTTTGCGTATGAGGATGTTCAAAATAAAACAAAAAGTCGTGATATAGTCAAATGCAGTCTTATCATACAGGTCATACGATTCAACAGACATACTTACCGTTTTTGTTTTCTTTTATTGCGTTTAATCATAACTTCCAAATAAAATCCGTGAGATGAATAAGACAGACATGCAATTTTGACGGGAGAAAAAAGGATATGTATTTAGCTTTCAGCGATTCTAAAAAGTCTTTCACTATTTATTTAAATGTCAGTTCTGTGACTTTGACTATTCAAAGTGACAATATGAATATAATAAGAAGCAATTTTCCGGTATTTTGCATCTTCAAGCAAAAAATAATGGTACTTAATCTGATAGATTATTTCGAAAATGAATGAAAAAGTGGAAATTCGTCATCCAGTGTGCAGGAAACATCATTCTTTTCTCCGGGTATATTTGTAATCCCACATTTTGGTAACCTCTGTGTCTTATAATTCAATACATATGGTTAGTGACTTTTGAACCCGCACGATAAGAGCGCTTTTGACCATATCAAATATTTTGCACGTATGAACCAAATCCAATAAACGATAATGTGACAGTTTCTTGTACCAGCCTTTTAAAAAATAGCAGTGGAACTAATAACATAATTCATTCATTACTTAAATGAGATTTCCTTGTATAAATTAATTTACATGGTTCAAAGAAAGGAAATTAAATTTAAAAACCTGTTTCAACTTTTTCACACTGGCAAATTATTTTTAAACTTATTCAGTTATTGCTAGACACGATCTCTCTGTATCTTTGTGTATAATAAAAGTTCTTTCTACATTGTCACAATAAAATTTTATAATTAGGTTGTTCATGTGATATGGAACAAATCATTAAAAATGTTCGCTGTACCATATTAGAAATATTTTATTTCAACTAGGATTGACATCTATGCCTTCTGAAATGCAATACCTGTTCAACGTTGTAGCATGCAAAACTAGTACGTGTGAAATAAAAATAAAAACCAATAGAGGCGAAATCGTGGGAAAACATATGGTTTTAAGTTTGTGCATATTTTAGTTTTAATAAAAATATGTAGTGGTCGTTACAAATACTGATTTTATTATTGATTATAAAGTAGATAAAGATCAGTATAATTTTTGTTATTGTTTGATGAAGTTGTATTGTATTTTATTTTTTCTACTAGCGTGCGGGAAGAGTCACTTTTTCGCACTAGTGCGGTAAAGAACTTTGTTAAGTTTTTGGGAGTACCTATACTGATATTTGAGTATTCGAAATATATATTTGTATGGTTGTAGTTTACCAAATGACTGAAAAATTGTGAGAAATCTATTAGGATTTTGCTATAATTTTTAATAAAAAAAACGTATTTTTAAATAAATCTTCAATGGCTCTGGTATAAATCTCATCAAATGAATGTCAAATAATAATAACTAATTTGTTGATATGTATTTAATAATAAATGTGTCTATAAGTTAACTTTTGGGTTCTTTTCCGCATGCTAGTAGAAGACAAAAACTTGAGAGGTGTCAAGGGACACCCGGATGGAACGAAGTTCCTTTCGATTAATATATATATATATATATATAAAACTGAAAGATGGGTGTGGAAACTATCTTTTTATGATTTTATATATATATATATATATATATATATATATATATATATATATATATGCACAAGTGTTAGTTTGAGGACATTTTATCTCTGCAACTGATACTTTGGGGACTTTTGGATAGTTTGAGGACGTCCCCAAACTTTTTATATGTACAACTATTAATATGAGGACAGACGTAGTTTGAGGACTGACAAATAACATGTTTGGGGACTTCGGCTGATAGTTTGAGGACCGGATAAATTAGTTTGGGGACATGAGTACAGCTTGGGAAACCAATCTACAATGTGCTATTTTAGTTTCATTTAACTTTATGTACTTTACAAATTAACGCATATAAGACAAAGCCATAATTTATCAGACTTCGCAAACAAGCAGTTCTCGATATTTAGCATCGTGTCGTTGATACCACAATACTTTTTCATTTGAACAAGGATACTATCTTTGATAGTAACGGTAACTCTTTAACTAAAACATTCTTTCACTTAATTTTTAAAATTGCGTTTTTCCGATTTTACAAAGGTCGACTGTGCATCCTCCGGGAATGGGTGCATGGCAAAGTTGCGTTAGGCAAACTAAGTTGTTATAAAAATTGTTAACTAGTGGTAAAATATGTACATTATTTACGTAGAAAATTCACCAATCAGTCTATTAGCGGTAACTTGATGTGTTCGTAGATCAATAGATTTGCCCCAATGGGGATTTGCTACTATATTACCTAATTTCTAACAGCTTACAGAGTATTATTTAATCTAATATAGTCTTGAGAGTTTTGTAAATTAAAATGGATTATTTATTGTTGGTTTGTATTTCTGTTGTGAATGGTGTTTAGCGCAAATAAATAGCTCAGCGCTAATACACTGCTTGCTATAATTAGAAACAATATGCACCAAATAACAATTCGGATGTGGGATCTTCAAAAAAGTTTTCGTTACAGTTTTTCAGTAACAGGGGACATTTTTCAATACTCAAAAAGTAGTTTTTTAATGGCTGATACATGCTTAAAACCCTTTCCAAGGCAGGCATAAGAGCAAGCCATCTAGTTTTGCTATAGCCGAGCATTTGTTGATATTCCGTTTCAATTTCGGCGCAAAATTCCTTTAGAGCTTCAACTCGAATCGTGTAAATAGAAAAAATAGATATATCTTCACAATAATGCTTTCGTAATCTAAGGGTAGCCTGTCTACATCAGATTTTATTGCATTGTGAATTACATGGGCTCCACATCCAATACCTATCAATGGCTTTTTCAGTGATGATTGTAATTTCGTGAACACATTGTTAGTTCCTCGCCTAGCAGCACCTCCGAAATTCAAGTTGGCATTTTCTCCGCAAAATGCAACGACTTTTGCTGTCAAATTATTATCTGTCAACACTTGGTTTAAATAATCGACAATAATGTCAGAAGTCTCACCTGGTTGGTCTTGGGGATCTAAAATTTGTACTTGCAGGTTGAAAAATGCGCACTAGAATAGGGTATATTTTCTTGTAACCGTGGTTTGAAGCGTCGTTTAGTATTGTAATACAATTGGACGATCATCTTTTAATTCTTTCATTGCTGTACTACTTTTATTTAATGGTTATTTAGTTTTATTTAGGTTATTTAGATTAGGTAACTAATTCTTGTTCAAAAAATGTATTTTTTGTTCAGTTATAAAATGTTTATTTTTCTTCACAGTTGTATCATTTAATAATTAGCGTCTAGCGATTATGTTGAATGTACAGGGTTCATTCATTCATTACAAATTACCCACCCCCTATCATCGTTTTTATTGCTTTTAGAAAAAAGGGTCCCATGTAAAACTTGTTTGATTACAACTGAATTTTGTAAATATGCTATTAGAAGTTCAGTAGCGTGCAAATTCAAGGGGATACAAAAAATAATGGCTTTTTTTAAATGGGATACCCTTTATATTTTTGGAATGGTCTGTTTTTCTGATTTCAAACATATATAATATGTTACCCCCTACCTTGTACCGTTTTTGAGTTATTAAATGTTGAAAATCTTAGTTTTAGTAGTTACTGTATAAGTATATGAAAAAGATAATATTATTAAAGTAAGCTAAGAAAATGACTACTAATATGATAAAGTAATAAAAATGTCAAGTATCAAACTATTATTTGTTGTATCCCCTTAAATGTGCATGCTACTGAACTCTTGATAGCATATTATAGTGTAACTAATGTTAATGTGATGACCTTGAATTGTATTACAAATTTTATGCAAGTTAATTTTAATCCACTATATTAATTTGAATTACATTTGAAAAGCATTATTTCACAATATTCGAATTTATGAAAAAAATTTATGCACGCCATTGAGCGGCTTTTTCCTTCAAAGGGATTAAAAATATGGGTCATCACATTAACAATAGTTACACTATAACAAAATTCAGCTGTAATCAAGCAACTTTGCAACTTTTAGGAGGGTAATTTATAATGAATAACCCTGTACATAATATAAATTATAAAAATATTTGCACTAAAAAAAGGCGATGTGATGACATTTGCAGGACGGCGCTCGACCAGGTTGAAACGGTCACGATCTCGAACGTCGATATCCATGTTATAAAAATGTTCTATATTTTCCCAACTTTCTTTTTTAAAATATTTTAATATTTAAAACAAATTTATAAATTATTCTTCACTGGTTGCATGTGTTCGCTAAACTAAAATAAAAACCTCATAGGTACATAATATAGTTTTTTCGCTAAGCTGTTCGGATAAAAAGCGAGATAAAAAGGCGACCGCAGTTGCGCTGAAGTTGCAAGAAACATTATTTAATATTAGAATTCAATAAACAACGATGTTGAATTAGAACAATCTTCAGTTTCAGTCTTCTGTCTAGCCATTGGAGTATAAACAAGTAATTTTGTATTAAGAGGAATAGGTACATACCCTGCTATAATTTTTAAATTAAAATTACATCTATGTTTCTCAAGCGATTTAAATGAAATTTTGCAGACGCATTTTAAATGAAATATTGCAGTGAAGTATGGTTTTAGAATTTTGTTTTTAAGTTGAATTAACGAGATATAAATAAAAAGATTTTAGTTTTAGCATTTTTCAAAAAACTGGCTCCAAGCGTGAAATTACCTTATTAATCCCAAAATTTCAAAATTCTTCCTTTTTCCGTTAACGTATAAAATTACTTTGAAAATATACAGATATATTCCATCCACGACGATTCAAACACCTGTTATTTTTGCGGATACCAGTGGCGTGGTTTATCAGATGTTTATTTTTGTTTAATAGCTTTCGGGCAGTGTTATAAATTTAATTTAATGTCTTTTAAACGATGGAAAATAAAAGAAGTCGTGTTGCTAAAAATCACAATTATTAAGTAGTCTGTAATTTAAGTAAATCTATACCTAAATAAAATAATGTCTTATGATTTTCACAAAGAATATAACAAAAGTTATAATATTGACTAGTGATAGTGATAGTACTTTTTCGGGCAACAAGGCGACAAGATACGTCCAAGAAAATGGAGCCACCGCAATTCAAAGTTTTGAAAACTTGACAGGGTAAATGGTTACGCATTGTGGTATTTACGTGGGGAACGAAGATGAATATTTTTTAGGAGTTAGTCCCGATGGCCTGGTTGAAGAAGACTTTATTATTGAGTTAAATGTCCTTTTTCTTTACGAAAGACGTCCATTGAAGAAGGAGCTGAGCAAAAAATAATAAATTACTTGGACTTTGATGACGACAGATTTATGTTTGAAAAACCAAACCATCCCTATTTTTTCAAATTCAGGGACAATTGCATATTACGGGAAAGAAATATTGTTATTTTGTTGTATGGTCTCCGATTGGTCCTATCCACATAGGAGAAATTGAACGGGATGATCTATTTTGGAACAGACATATGTTCACAAAATTAAAGGTATTTTATTTTAATGCGTTTGTACCCAAAATAATAAAAAGTAATAATAGTAAGTGATACCTATTTGTAAAAAAGTGAGTTGTTAATGTCGAGCTTCGCTTCTCGGTCTTTTGGATCCGAGACATAAATACACTTTTCTACCATGGCTTATGTAGCACTTTTTTTTCACTACTGGCATGATATTTTTTGTAATATTAGTTTTTAAAACTGAAAATCGAATATGATACGAAATTAAAATTTTTCTTAAAAATCAAATCAATCATGCCTCTGTCAACTGTAAAACTCAAACGTCAGTAATTTTTCATTTTGTATTTGCATCAGTTAACCTCACATTCTGTCAAATGGATTGAGATTTAGTTCTAATCAAGTGGACTCTGTATTTTTCTACCTCAACAAAAGTCAATAAAGTTAGGTTTAAAGGCTAGTAGAGAAAAAAGATTTGACAAACATTTTAAAACTTGAACGGTTTGTTCGGTGTACTGTTGTACAGGAAACTAATTTTGAATTTTTTATGTTTTCCATTTTGTTTTTGTTGCAATTTGGAGATTTTATGTTACCATTAAACGAGAAAAGGCGACCTCGGGCAGCCGATCGAGATAGTATATACATACAGTATGTCTGAAAAAGTTGGCAACATATGGGAAACTTTTTTATTTATAATGGTACGAAAAAAAGTTATTCTTTATAAAAAGTTCTGCGTGGCCTATAAAGTAAAACGAAAATGTCAGATGTTAATTTTTAAATCGTATACGAGGTTTGTCAAAAAATATGAATTTGAGACAACAGTAAAGTACGTTTAATTATGAAAAGTTGATCGAAATAGAAAACTATTTCTCCAAAGCTTTTACTAGACTGACTTTCTGTACCCTCATTGGTTCTTTTCTTCTACAATAAAAGTGATTCAAGAAAAAATTAAATTTCACTGTCGATGGAAGAAATACCATAATAATTCAGATTACTTAACATTCAAAATGTTACGAGGCAGATCAAAATTTTTATTAAATGAAGATTTTAAAAAATACTTGACTACTGTAGAAACGAAGATTATTCATAATTCTAAATATTTTTGGCAATTTGTAAAAAGCAAAAGAAAAGCAAATAATTTCCCTAATAACTT
>CAJUYH010008384.1:0-15575 GCA_910591685.1 Galerucella tenella
CGTCCAGGAATGTTAAGCTTTTCCTACCCGGTAAACAATGTACCATTTTCTACTCCTATACTATAATTTGTTAATTAATGCCAATTTTCAGTTTCACAATGACACTTATAACACTGGTTTCCATTATGAAGCTGAAAAATTGACCAATAAAGATCTATTTTTTCAAATAACCAAGTAGACAGACTCAATATTTTCTGTAGAATGTTCGACAGTTTGACAGTGTTTTATGACAGTTTAAATCTTTTGCGTTAGTCAAAAAGATGAATACCTTCCACTTTTTAAAAGAAATGTCGAGCGACGAAGAGTTTTCATACACATTCAATTGATAATACAAATAATGAGATTCTTATTAATACGACCTCTGCATATACGAATACAAATTCGTTTGTGACTGAAGATGGCATACCTCAAGTACTTTTTCGTAATTATACTATGCAAAATTTATATTCAAACAAAATTGATTGAAACGTTATCTATAATTTATATTGTTTAATGTTACATGTGACGTCGCTTATGTTTATTGTTATTAGTTGAATTAAGCTCATAGTTATTATAGTGGTTATTTTGTTGGAATAAAAGTTGAGGCAGAGAACTTATTTTCCTTTCATATTTTATTCCTTTTCATTTGTATAAAAAAAAGTATTAGGAAATTTAAAAAAATGATGTTGAATTCAAATAAAATTTCTTGTTCAAGGAGAAAATAGTGCATGCAACTCTCCTGTAACGGTTATTAATACCATACGATACCGTATCTCGGTTAATGCTCGTGTATCAATAATAACCACCATTGCATGATCGTTGTATAATATACTATTACAGTGTGCTTATAGTTTTAAGTTAATGGGTAGCGATGCCTGAAAAATTGACTTAACATGCTACCTCTCCATAGGAGAGGCTTTTGGATAAAGGTGAATTAGGTTAAATTTACATAAAATCACATCTAGGATTTGTAATTTTTGTTCGGCTGGAGAGTTTCTGGACACGCTGTATATTTTGCCCAGCGACACTAGATACTGTATGTATTATGACAGCCCAACAAAATACACTTACAACAACAGGTAATATTGATATGAAAGTTTTCAGTTTTTTTTAGATGTATAATGAAAAGTATTGTTCATCACACGTCCAGAAATGCTTTTTTCGTGAATGCAACTGAATTTTCTTGACTTTTAGTGAAATACTCCATTCTCACTCTTTGTTTCACATTAAATATCACACATTTGTAGCTAGCCACTTTTATCGTTATTCGGAAAAAATAAAAAACACACGACGTCATTTTTCGTTTGATCCACAACCTCCACGTCTCATATTCTTTAGTTCGCTTGCGATGGTAACTTTTTCTCAGGCTTCGGTGTATGAAGTTTCAAAATGCGTCATAAGTCGTACACGTGGCCACCTACCCCTTGCTCATACCACCCCCTCGCTTTGATTCTCATCCAACAAAAGGGATGAAAGGGCGGATTTATCATAATTGACTATTGTTAATATGCACCATCAACTTTCATTTCGGTATTGAAAATCGGAGCGTTAAATACTCAACACAAGTATTATTATTTGAGGTTATTTGAGAGGAAAATTTAGGATCGTCTGCTAATATTTTGATAGCTTCGTACAAAATAAAAGATACATTAATTAGATGTTATCAACTATTACGTAAAAAGCAATAAATGATTTTTGCTTTATATACCACGTATACAACAGTAAAGACTTTGTTGAAATAGTAATTTACGTTACAAGACCGGAAAGTAGTGCTTTTCAGGTCGAGACAAGCAGATTCCAGGGCGAGCCGTAGGCGAGTCCTGTAAGCTTGGTGTGACCTGAAAAACACTAATTTTCGGGTGCGTGACGTACAATATGTTTTTTAAAACGGACACTTCGATATACATTCAGTTCTTTATTTTACTTTTTATAACAAATGGATTAACAAAACTAAAACCAGATAAAATAATAAATTTGACATAAGCGACAAATTGAAAATCAACGAACTGTCATCACTCGACAATATTTATCGAAACGTTGTTACCATAGTAACGAAATCAAGGTAGATTGTATTATAAAAGAGCGATTGGAAAAATGAAAAAAGAATAGCCGCCAGGGACCGGAAATAGTTATTTGTATCCTAAGACCGCAAAATGCTTTTTCGCGTTCCGAGAGAAAGATTATCGCCGAGGCCGCTCCGGCCGAGGCAAGATAATCTCGAAGTCGCGAAAACATTTCGCGGTCATAGTATACACAATATTTTTCGTGCAACCGTGAAAATTACATAATTTCAATAAACATTATGTCTCTTTAG
Source organism: Galerucella tenella (assembly GCA_910591685.1). NCBI lineage: Eukaryota > Metazoa > Arthropoda > Insecta > Coleoptera > Chrysomelidae > Galerucella > Galerucella tenella. The sequence goes on from CAJUYH010008384.1 coordinate 2,294, forward strand.
AAAAGACAGTTAGTTTTTGGTTCGAAATACATTGTTATTGTCATATTTCAGAAATGTCAAATGCTGTAGTGGCGTTCAGTTTGCCGGCAGTCACTATGGGAACGGCCGTAAAAATTTTTGTCGGCCGTCACTCTGGGTAACGGCCTCTATTGCGGCTGCAAAATGCTTGTTTTGCGTCCGGTTGCACGAAAAAGTTTTTGCCGGTCCCTGACGTCCATTTTCCGGTCTTGACCGGCAAAACGTTATTTTCTGGACGAAAAATTGTCCAGAAAGTGTATATTTTCTGGTCGGTCTTAAAAAATAGTAGTTCACCTAACTAGTGCGGAAAGTGATACTTTTTCGCACGCTATTGCAGATGGCAGAGCGACGCTTTAGCGAGTTCGGCCGGCAATCTCGTGTGGAAAAGCCACTTTACGCACATATTGGGTACACTATTTTTTCTACTAGCATGCGGAAAAAAACCCAAAAGTTAACATAATGAAATATTTCCTATTAAATACAAATCAACAAATTAATTATGATTATTTAACATTCATTTGATAAGGCTTATACCAGGGCCATTAAAAATTATTGAAAAATAAGTGTTTTTCTATTGAAAATTATAGCAGAATTATAATAAATTTATAACTTTTTCAGTCATTTGGTAAACTACAATCATACAAATACATATATATTTTAAATATTCAAATGTCAGTATACCCCCAAAATCTTGACAAATCAACTTTTCCGCACTAGTTCGGAAAATTGGACTTTCCCCACGCTAGTAGGAAATAGCTATTTACCTAACAATTTTTCCGCACGAGTCTGCCGTTCACCGAACGACGCGTAGCGGAGTTCGGTGAAGCAGCCTAGTGCGGAAAAACATTTTCCGCAAGTGTTAGGTACAATAGTTTTTCTACGAGCGTGAGAAAAGTCAACAGAACTAATCAAAAGTTGAGATATTTTTATCTGATTATAAGTGCTTATAGTTTATTTAGGAACATATTTCATTAGATTATTGATAAACTAAACATAAAGTAAAATATTATTAACAATAATAGTTACATGTCAAAATCTAATACCTAATTATTTATATTATAATTTATTGTGAAAGTACAATTATTTGCATTACTTAAATTTATAGCAGATGCTAGTTGCTTGTTGAATGGCTGTAATTTTGGATCTGTTGCTCTTTGCTGTCCTGGGATAATAATGTCAGTCGAGTGTAGTTCATTTGCGAATTCCTGTTCAAAGTTGTGCTGAGTACTTGGGCCTGGCTGTATGTCAGTGGAGTCTTATTATTAATTTGATATATTGAGGTGGTAAATTATTTCCACACGGTGCGGAAAATTATTTCCACACGGTGCGGGAAAATTAAATTTTCCGCCCGCTCGTAGGAAAAAGCTTTTTTCTACTACCGTGCGCTTTAACCCACTTTCCCGCACGCATTTTAGCTTTGAAAGTGTCACTTTCCCGCACTAGTGCGGGAAAGTAAAATTATGCAAATTTTGACCTTATTAGATAGCTTTTTACTTCGGAAGTTATAACTATTCTTACACCAGGTGAATAAATAGTCCATCAAATAAAATCAACATGTTTTACAGCTTTTTGTTGCATTTTTAATTTTCTGAAAATATAAAATAAAATAAATATTTTGATATAACCTTGTAAATTCTTTAAAGTAGTATCACAAAACAACTATCAAACCACCCGGGTTTGATATAAGAAAAATATATCAAATGAAATTCTTTCATCTACAAATGACTTAAAATTGTTGCCGTCACCCTCATCGTCATCTTTATGTGACCTGCAAACGATTCCATCCTCATCAACGTCATTCACTCACCAGTTAACACCAAATAACTCCACTGGACCGGCAATTTTAAGTAATTCACAGAATGCAACTAATTGTGTTTCTAATATTAATATTTATAATAATAATTGATAATAATAATAATAATAGTTTTTGGTCTAAGTTTTTTATATGTGTGTTAAAATAAAAAAAAATTTGAAAAATAGGTTGATATACTTTTTTGTATATACGGTCGTAGAAAAAATAATGTTCCTAACTCATGCGTAAAGTGTCTTTCCCGCCCTTGACCGCTTGCCCGAACTCCGCTTCGCGTCGTTCGGGTCAACTGCAGTCGCGTGCGGAAAAGTATCACTTTCCGCACTAGTTAGGAAAATAACTATTTCGGTCATTGACATTTGACATATATGTCGATGGTTTCACTGATGGATCACTCCAAAAATCGCTACCTGATTAATTTTGTTGGGATAAACGCGACCAATAATGAACTTTGTTATTTAAATGGGATCACCCTGTATATTTTTCGCCTTTTCAAATCCTTGAGAAATACTGATTAGATGGTGACTGTGATAAAAGGAACTCGTTTAATTAATTGAATAATCTTAAATAATTTATATCCTAATAGAAATATCATAATAAGGTACCTATAATATTATTATAATGTTATAGCGTTTTCGGTTTATTGCTCTCGGCTATAAAAGGCATATAAAAGCGACTTGCTAGAGATTTCCGTGTTCTGTTTTAATGAAAAATCTGCCCTACCTGCCCCATCTCAAAGTTGATCGTTCTGTTTTACATTTTTACTTCTTTACAATTTGAAACGATCGATCTCAACGGATCTGAAAATATTGAGAGAGCAAAGAGAGCACTCCTGAAAATATAACCTCATGTGATGTCAAACAAAAACCTGTAATTTTATCAGGATTAATAAACAAGTACTACGGTATTGCGTTCATATTTTATGCCACATCGCCCATAGCAAATCTTCAAATGATCTTATGAAAACTAGTCGTAAAATCAATGAGGCTAGGTTTTCCATCTCCCACCATTCGATGAGGTATGTTCAATTGTACTAAATGAGTACTGTCAGTGACTTACCGGATTTATCACGTAACGTATTTCCTTTCATACTGCCTACTATAGTACATTTAATAGCCTTCTTGGTGTGCGTCATCGTTTGTGACGTATATCCGGGTTTTTGGTTGAACACTATAAAGATTCATCTATACAGTGCTATTCAAAAGTCCCCTCCCCCCTCGTATCTTTTGAACGGCTACACTTACATTAATAAAATTTGGAGAATGGAAATAAAGTGTTGTAAACTTATAGGTGACGTCATAGTGATAGATGACGTCACAGTGCCACTCTGGCCAATAATTTTAAATAGGACCTTATGAAAGGCTATTGAAAGACATTGACATTGGCTACATGGCCATATTAATTTTGTTTGGGCTTAAACTAATTTTGACGGATGAATTAAATAAATACCAAAATTATTGAAATTATTTTTAAAATTTAATTAATCGAATATCAACAATGGATTCTTATAACAAGTGTTCAAAATGTGCTCCGTCTACTTCCTGACAGTAATACTTCCTATTAGTAAACTCTTGTAGTACTCGTTCGAATGTGTCAGCTGAAATTACATTGCATTCTTCAATAATTCTTTCTTTCAAAACGCCAATGCTTTCTGGTGCCGTAGTATAGACCTTGGATTTCAAGTACCCCCATAGAAAAAGGTCTAACGGTGTCAGATCTGGTGACCGAGGTGGCCATTCTATAGGAACTCGCCGGCAATCCATATACCTCGATATTCTCCATCCAGGTAACGTCTTACTGCACCATACTAATGTGCAGGAGCACCATCTTGTTGAAATGTTATTTTCAGATGGCCGACTTCATCTGGATTATCTTCCAGAATTTCAAGAATTGACTGCTCAATTGCATTTTGTAACATCTCCAGATACACTTCACCGCTTAAATTTGAATTTAGGAAGACAGGACCAACTATGTGGTTTCCCAAAATACCTCCCCAAACATTGACTTTTTCTGGAAATTGGGTATGTTGTTCACGAGAGGTGCGAGTATTTGTGTCACTCCAATACCTCACATTTTGTGTATTCACATTTCCATTGAGGCAAAAAGTACTTTCGTCACTAAAATAAATTGTTTTTGTTTGTGTAATGTGTGTTTTGACTAATTTTATTTGTCATACATTCACAGAATTCGAGCCTTCTGTCGGGGTCGTCATCCCAAAGGTGGTGCACCATTTTTAATTTGTATAGATGAAATTTATTTTCAGCCAATACTATCTGTACTGTACTTTTACTTATTTCACAGATAGACGCAACTTAAGTTGAAGAGGAAGTAGGGCTTACTACCATTTTAGCAACTACCTATATCAATTTTTTATCATCACTAAATGTTGGTCGACCAGATCGTTCGGCATCTTGAACACTACCTGTTGCTTCAAACTTGTGAAGAAGGGTATCTCTCATTAAATAAACGTTCCGCTCCATGTAAATTCTTTCTAGATTCACCAATTATTAAGATAGCTGCTACTTTGTCGGCTTGGGTACCTACCATTTTTCTGCTATGTAAAAACGTCAATTTTTTTGACAACTAACCAGAGGCGGACTAAAAAATCTTCAATAATTAAATGTGAAATAATAATTTTGGTATTTATTTAATTTATAAGTCAAAATTAGTTCAAACCCAAACAAAATTAATATGGCTATGTAGCCAATGTCAATGCCTTTCACTTGCATTAAGGTCCTTTATAAAATTATTGGCCAGAGTGGCACTGTGACGTCATCTATTACTATTACGTCATCTGTTACCATTCGTAGAGAAGTTTACAGCACTTCATTTTCATCCTTCAAAATTTTATTACTGTAAGTGTAGCCGTTCAAAAGATACGAGGGGACTTTTGAATAGCACTGTATATTCAAGCTCAAGGTTGTACGGCCAATAAATCTGATATTTCAACGGAGGAAGAAATTGAAAAATGTATCCAGGAAGCTCAGGAGGAAGAAAATTCAATGATTAATATAATTTACAAGATTTTGATTTCCATTTGGATCACGAACTCATTCACTTCTTAGGTAGCCTCAATATTTGGTATTTCTGCGGAAGAGTAACTCCAAGTAACTCTACTCTATTCAGAAGACCCAGACTTTGTTCAACCATCCTTTTTCGATACGTATTCTGCTGAGTAAATAGGCTGCAAGAGTTCGGCCTCATTTTCGAGTTTTTAACATTCTGCTGCTGTTTTACGTTTGTCGGTTTGTCCTATATGAGTTGAAAGTTTTTTGGCACTTAACCTCAAAATTATAATTAATGGGATGTCTTAGCAATTGTTTTCAAAATATGACAGAAGTAAGAAATAAAATTCACGTCACCATTAGTTTAGAAATACGTTAATTCCGTCTGATCTATTTTATGAATGAGAGATCAAGCTGGACAATGTATGACGTAACGGTGAAGGATGGTTAAACAAAGTCTATAATCTGAGTTTTTAATAAGCACACCTCAGTCGAAGACCAACAAAGCCTTCTTGGTGAGCGTTATCGTTTGTGACGTATATCCGGGTTTTCAGTATGTCGTTTATTTTATTTACTATTTTGACATATAGCTAACCTTAAATTCAATAAATAAAATCCACAGTATCGTATTCAGTCAAATTCGAAAAGACTATGGAATTAATAATTATATGTCAGCTTCTTTTTCTAACTAAAAAAACTTTTTGTATTGTTTAAATAAATATAACAATGAGATTAATATTCACTCTTCATAAATAATAATTGACCGTAAACAACAAAGTACAGACCTGATGAGAACTGTCAGTGGTACATTAGAAAAATACGTAAGACACATTGCCGCTACGAAAAGTACGTCTGTTACCCTATTTTGAATGTTATAATTTCTCTCGATAGATAGGTCACGCTTGCGCATAATCTACACATATTTTTTCAATCAAAGATTAGGGCTAACGTTTGTAATACATTTAAACGGTTCATTATTGTTATACCTGCCTTTTTCTCAATTTCTTCCAACGTAATATGTTGGAAGAACAACAATGATGTCATGTACGCGAAAGTGGTGACATCATTCGTACATGTAATGAGTACGATGCGTAATTGAAAATGAAAATTATCCTGTGCAAGCGTTTTGTTATAATAACTACATACAGAAAAATATTGAGTTCACTCCAACCTAAACGTCCTGGCCGTATAATGTGAGAAGCATCACTCTGTATTTATACACAAATAACTTTTGATATGATATCCGACAAGCAAATACCGACGGTGTCTTTTTAAGAAGTGACCTGGCCTCCAAGTGAACAACATTATAAAGGAAAGTAACTATGATAATTATTAACCCGGTTTGTGACTTTTAATACTGAGAATGGTAAGAATGGTCAAGGTTCACCTCGACAAAGTCCTAGATTTACACGATTCGCCAATATTTATGCTATTATTTCACGACACGACATTCTAGATCGGTAGTTACTTTGTTACATATTATAGCATACTGTCTAGAATAACTTATCCAACTGGTTGAATGAATGTACACGTACAGGGTGGCATCTGCGTCAATGTTTTAACAAAAGGCAGCAGAGACCCTTCGATTTGTGATCGAAGGGGGACACTTCTCTACGGTATTTTTCGCCATTTTCAACCTCTAGCGGGGTAAACGTAATTTCAAAATATTCAAATGGCATCAGCGGTCGAGTAAGGTGCAATTTTGAAGCTCTTTCAATTCTCTTCAGAACAATCTTTATATTTCAAAATTCGGCATGATATTTTTCAATAAATTACATTTTAAAATATAGATTAAATTCTTCTTCAGTTTTAAATATTATTTTTTAGAAACTAATACATGAGCCAGTGGAGTTGATGTTGATTTTCCAGCTTTGCATTGTTTTTGTTCATTTGCTCAACAAATTTCTAAAAGACGATATGGATACGATAAGGACGTGGCGCCCCCATTTTGTAAGGGTGGCGCCACCGTGAGAGTCCCGTCAGTAGCACATCTTTGAGATGGTTGTGAACTTCACTAACAGCCGAAAAATCACTGTTATTTGAATTTTATTGGAAAATGGCATTTATGGTCCATTTTTCGATATTTTATTCAAAGTTACTTAACATTAAACTGATATTACAATAATAACAATAAAATAGTCAAGTTAAATTCAATAAAATGTCAAAAATGGACCATATAATACCTGGAGTGAGGAAAATACAATCATTAAGTTTATACAGGGTGGGGCAATCTTCTGACATCGGAGGATTACATTGTTGTGGTGAGAGATAGAACTTCATAATTTTGTGTGAGCTAATACAGTTACTGAGGGCACATTTTGAAAATACTTCCGATTCTACAGGGTGTTCCAAAACCACGTAGCAGCACAAACTTAATTTTTTTTAATATTTTGTTAAAGAATCGAAAAGATCTCACCGAGAGCGTTACAAAAATATAGCACTCTAATATATTATAAGGATGTTTTACAGAGATATGGCCAATTATTAGCAAAAAAGACCTCCTCTTTAACACTCTGCAAAACAGTAAATTAAAATAAATCAACAGGTCTTTGTATTCAAATGTCATACACACATCATTGGCTGTGCTCAGTATTAATTAATTTTTTCATCTGTGGCTTCTTTAATACAGGGTGAAACAAAACGCAAATCAAGCAATATCTCAAAATTTTTAAATGAATCACCCTATAAGTATTTTCACAATTTGTTAGTACAATTAATAAACTTTCAAACGATGTAGTAAACTTAGGGCATCAGTTAATGGAAAATCGTAGATATTTTATGATAATGGTCAAAAACAAGTATTTTACGTACACAAATTAAATGGTATTAAATTTTTACATGCAACATATTGTGTTTCATAACATTTCTAAGGCATAAATTCTAATCGTAATTTTGGATGCATCTAAAATATCTTTGACGTCTACTCTTACCATTAGAGGAAGGAAAAAAGGAATTATGTTGGAAGAAATATTTTTGTTTACTGTAAGTAGGCTAATGTCATTATAGTACTAATAAATATAAAAGCAGTTTGTAGTATCTAATAATTACTTTAGTTATTACAAACAGTATATCTTAGTTATGTAAAATGCAAGCTTGTATTTTATTTCCCAACTTTTTCTATTTTTGAAAAACTAACAATCATGAAAACCAACATTATAAGAACACTCACATTTACATAAATGAACATTACATACAATTCTTTTCAAAAACGAGGATCTTACTCTTTCTGGAGTTATTGTAGAAAATGCGTTACGAATCCTTTCTTTCACGTCTTCTGTGGTAGTAGGTTCCGTTTGATACACAAGCTGCTTGATGTATCCCCATAAAAAGAAATCCATCGGTGTGAGATCTGGAGATCGAGGAGGCCACGAAATTGGTCCACCACGTCCTATCCACCTGTCGGTAAAATGTCTGTTTAACCACCGACGTACACAACGAACGTGATATATAGATGCTCCATCTTGTTGGAACCACAAGTTAACTATTCTGTTTGAATCAACTTCTTAAACACAAACGAAGAATACAGCAATATTTCTTTGACATTTATTAGTAGATATTATTTTGATAGTAGCCCACTTGATATAATCAAAAGTATGGCTTGATTATGTTTCGCCCATTCTCAAACAAGCCTATAATAACAATTCTTGAAAGTGAAACATGAATAAATATAAAACTTTTAGTAAACATTTGATTTCATTGATTAGATATTGTAGATGCATCCAAAATTGCGATTAAAATGTATGCCTTAGAAATGTTAAAATTTGCAAGAGGCTGCATGTAAAAATTTAATACCATTTTATTTGTGTACGTAAAATACTTGTTTTTGACCATTATCAGAAAATATTTACGATTTTCCATTAACTTATGCCCTAAATGTACTACATCTTTTGAAATATTATTAATTCTACTAGCAAAATGTAAAAAGACATAGGGTGATTCATTAAAAAATTTTGAGATATTGCTTGATTTGCGTTTTGTTTCACCCTGTATTAAAGAAGCCACAGATGAAAAAAGTAGTTAATACTGAGCATAGCCAATGATGTGTATATGACATTTGAATACAAAGACCTGTTGATTTATTTTAATTTACTGTTTTGCAGAGTATTGAAGAGGAGGTATTTTTTGCTAATAATTGGCCATATCTTTGTAAAACACCCTTATAATATATTAGAGTGCTATATTTTTGTAACGCTCTCGGTGAGATCTTTTCGATTGTTGAACAAAATATAGTACATTCCATTTAAAAAAATGTAAGTTTGTGCTGCTACGTGGTTTTGGAACACCCTGTAGAATCGAAAGTATTTTCAAAATGTGCCCTCAGTAACTGTATTAGCTCACACAAAATTATAAAGTTCTATCTCTCACCACAACGATGTAATCCTCCGATGTCAGAAGATTGCCGCACCCTGTATATTTTGATTAATACAAAAAGGTACACAATAAGAACAACGTTTTTTCTTACATATTTCATTGACAAACATGAAGAAAAATACATGGTAGGAGTTCAAGTCTAGTTTACCCTCATGATGACACAATATGAACTATTTTGTTGCCATATTTTTATAAGGCATAATATGGTCTAAGCATAATATTTTTGGGGCCTGGTATCTATTCAATTGGATGATGAATAAGTCACACTGTATAATCTAAACCTGGTATACAAAGTCGTTGGTGGAAACTAGACATTGGGTTAGAATATAACTTAGTAGTTAGTAGTGAATTCTAATTATCATCCTTGATGCCCTTTATGAAATAAGGACTAAATAGCTTCAAGATTTGAAATTAATTTAATGTGTATATGGAAAATTTAAGACAGTTTATTGATATCAAATATCGTATCCAATTCACAGTGATGTAATAATAAATGAGATATTTGGTGGAAGTTCGTCCTTAAGTGCTTGGAATAACGTCAAAATAATGAACAAACCATTTATAGCTCTTCGGGGAAATCTTGCTTATGGAAAATGTATTTCCATTAGTTATAAGGATCTGTGGAGTTACACGAAATACTAAAAGTCAAGGTCGGATTTATTCTACCTAGTCAATAAAGTTGATACTAAATAATATGGCCGCAACGTTGGAGGAAAAAACAAGAAAGATTAATTTAAATTTGACATATTGATGTTTGGAATAACCTGTTTTGTTTTCGACTACCTATCTAGATTGAAAGTATAATATATCTCTTCAACTACTAGCTGTTAAATTGACAATTATTGCTCCTCCTAGCCAAATGAGAAGTTGAATTATCTATTAGTGGTTAATAATTTTTCCTAATATTAACCTAGGTCGCTTTGCTAGATCATCTGTTATTCCATTGTGTGTCCTGGAATCCATGGTAGGGTGACTAAATTGTTTGTCTAGGCATTCCCACACCATTTTGGAACTGGTTATACAAGAGCTCAGTACTTCAATGGCTGCTGGACTATCCGTCATTATGTCTTCTGTATCCTTTATCAATATTAAACTGGGCGCACTTCCTTAGGGCGTGGATCTTCGCTTGAAATATACTTGGAGTTTTTCCCAAGCTTTAAGAGTGTTTGGTTCCTGGCCCGAACACTCCTATCCCAGTTGCTTCTATTGCTTTTGAGCCGTCTGTGTACCATTGAATAGCATTCTTTTCAAGTCTGGTAATGGTATTTGGATCCCATTCCTTCTTGTTGCTTAATTCCGTAACGAATTTCTTTGAAATGTTATACTTTTTCATCATACCGTCTTGTGGCATGTCCCAGCAGGTTGTCTGATTTCTTAGAAGTGGGGAGGTGGTTTTTTTCAATGATTCCCTCTCTACTTAGTATCTTGTTCTTTCTGCATCGCTTTCCACCACTATATGTGGAGGGGTGAGGTTGAGAATCACTTCCATGGTTGCCGTTGGGCATGTTCTCATTGCTCCTGTAATGCATATACAGGCTAGTCTTTTCTCTCGTCGTCAATAGGCTAGTTCTACTACTCCACACAATGGCTCCATAAGTGATGATTGGTCTCACTACATGCACACTACATGCAGCTTAGGATTTTTGAGCTACAACCCCAGTTACTCCCTGTCAGATTCCTGCACACCATTAGCGCCATTTTTGCCTTGTATGTAATTTCCTTCTCGTGTTTGTTCCACAGGATTTTACTGTCTGGAGTTAAACCTAGATACTTAACTTCTTGTCTCCGTTCAATCTCGTTCCCATTAAGTTTTATGGTTTTGAGGTTGAGTTTTCTTTTCGTAGTAATGGCTATCAAGATGGTTCTAGTGAGGTTGATGCTAAGTCCCACTTGCCTACACCAGCTATTTGTATAGTTCAGTCCCTTTTGTACAATATCACAAAGGGTGTTTCCGAGTTTCCCTCTGGCTGTTATGACAATATCGTCGGCATATCCTTGGCAGGATACTCCGAGATCTGTCTAACCAACAGGAGTCCCGTATTATAGACACACTATGAAATTTTCAAATGGGGTTAATTTATTCGCTTAAGCTCCATAAACCATGAGTTTATGATAGATCTGAATAATTCTTTGGAATAAGCTCTCCTCTGTTGATCTGAAAATGTCATGAAATACCTACAGGCTCACATTAAAAAAAATCCGTTCACGACATCTTATTAATGTGTATCACCCTGTGAATTTTGTTGTCTAGAATTTACCTAGAACATTAGAAAATGTTTATTATATTATTTTCCCCAAACATCCTTTTGATTAGAAGAAAATACAATAATTAAGACAAAACCTTCACGATTAAACTGTATAATCTTATGTCACTCTATCTTGAAGTAATATAGAAAATACTCGACCCCGTTTAGTATTCCATAGCAAAGTACGGGTCAAATGATCTATTTACGAAGAAAATTAGTTTAACGTGAAACTAATAGCAGTAACTTCTAATCAGTACGGAATTAATTAAGTTTGGTAGCCCATCTGGTGACTCGACGTTTATCAATATACTCGGATTCATGATGCTGTTAACCCCTCCAGGTCGATACTATTAAGGCTGAATTTGGTCACGTGTGACGATAATTACAATGATAAATAATATGTTTGTTGTTTATTTAGTTGAAACCTGGACTTAATTATGATATGGGTGGAAATAATAGTTAAAACTTAGGCACAAATATTATATACGGGCTGTTTCCAGTTGCAGTTTGCAATTTTGACATTTTTAGTACCTAACAATTGCAGCCACTGAACAAAATCTAAACATCCATAGTGTAAATGGAATAATTGATCATATAACGGGTGAAGTTACGGTCCAAAAGTTGGCTGCCGTACCCGGGGTTGCCCGACTTATGTTGTCAAAATCAGACAATTTTATAAGAATTTCTTGTGTTGGTTTGTCGTTTTCATTCGCATTTTATAGTTTGTTATTTACTGCGTAAGATATAATCTATCATTTTCATAACTATTTGAAAGAGAGTATCGAACACTGCGTCGCAATGCATGAGTCTTTACTCATAAGGTCTGTTCCAACCGCAGTCAGAAACTGTAAGAAACGATCAGAGAATAACTGGTCACGGCAAACAACGAGTTTACGTTCGCGTAATTCCTATCACTAATTGCGATGGTCGACTATTCTCTGATCGTTTCTGACAGTTTCTGATTGCGGTTGGAACAGACCTTTTATCAAGTGGTTGCAAGGTAATGGTAGCATCCCTAATATCGTATTCTGAGAGATAACGAGATAACGGTGGACCGCTAATTCCTATTACTTCTGTGAGAGATGTGAGATTTCAATAAAGACATTATTACTTAATACTGCAATAACGATGCAATTCGACATGTGCATGAAGATAACATTTTCCAGTTAAACTTAGGGTTTCAAGCTTGGACATCTTGAAATTGATGTATTTAATCATAAAAATTTCATAGATTCTGCTCTTATTTTTGAGTTGAATGTAATCTTATACAATAAACAACTTATCAACATAAGTTTTTGCAACAACTGTAAAAAAAATTACAACGTGGCAACGATGTAAAACATCTGTCATGTTTTGTTATTGCAAACTTTTCATTTATTTATTTCAGAAACATTTATTTACCCCGCATCAACTTCTATGAGTTATTAGCGGGAGAGACAATACAATTTCATAGTAATAGTTACAATTTTACAATATCATAATATGAGAATAAAAGGTATAATAGATATTTACGATATAAGTGTCGTAAAGATTCATATTACGAAATGAGATGGGAAATTTGTTCAACCAGGCCCTCAGGCCGAGTTTCATAACCCATTGAATATCGTAATATGAATTTACGATACAAATATAGTACAATATTTTACTTACTACCAATATGTAATATCAAACATTACGATACTGATATAAGTTTCGTAATGAGATACTTTACCGCTCTAGTGCGGTAAAGTTAAATTAATTGGAATGAGCTGCACCGCAGTCTTCGAATCGCTTACATTCTTTTTCATATCTATTGTGGGATTGAGCAGTTACTAGGGTTTGTATTGCGTTAT
>CAJUYH010008385.1:0-15572 GCA_910591685.1 Galerucella tenella
GGTGGCTCTGCGTGTTTGTCTGTATGGTCACATCAGCGGTTCACTTGAAAGTAGTTTGTGACAACTCAACCGAGGGATTCATCGCAGCGTTCAGACGGTTCAGTGGACGTCGAGGCATCTGTTCAACTCTCTTTAGCGATTGTTTCACCAATTTCCTAGGAGCAGATGCTCAACTCAAACAATTATTTTTTCAAGGTTCTCAAGAAGACGCTCAACTCACTGGTTTGTTTACTCATGAGGGGACAACATGGAAGTTCAATACTCCGGCGGCGCCTCACATGGGTAGGAAGTAGGAGGCCGCTGTAAAATCGCTCAAATTTCACCTAAGACGAGTAGTGAGGGACACTCAGCTGACACTGGAAGAACTTACAACTCTTCTAGGACAAGTCGAGGCTGTATTGAACTCACGCCCACTCGAGCCGCTCAGCGAAGACCCAGATGATTTATCTGTTCTCACCCCAGGTCATTTTTTGATAGGCGAAGCTCTCAAATCAATACCTGAACCTACACTCACTGACTTGGCACGTTCTCGACTCAACCGTTGGCAACTCATTCAACAAAAATTTCAATCGTTTTGGTCACTGTGGTCTTTACAATATATTCAACGCATGCTTGCCACGTTTAAGTGGCATCACCCATCTCATTCTATAAAATTTGAATTGAATTTTGGTATATATATATATGTATATATATTTTCATTCATCTCAGCCTTTTGGCCAACAGTGAAAATTACTGTTCAAACAAGTGAAACTCACTGCAATCATTGGTGATAAGAATTACTAATACAAATAATAGAAATTACTGTAATTATTGATACTAGTAACTACTCTATTTAAATCAGTGAAGTCCACTGCAATGACTAGTGATAAGAAGTTCTAATAGAATTCGTGAAATTCACCATTTTGCTTCATGAGAATTCCACAAAGTAAATCAGTAAATTTCTCTGAAATAAATAAAATCTAATAAATGTGGGAGAATGATTAAGTAATCAAAGTTATTACAAAGTAATAATTTATATCATAATAAAACACAAAAGACAATCATTTTGTTTACAAACAGTAATATAATATTTTTCTTAAATTCAAAGTTTTGAACATAAAAGTCCATCAAAGTTAATTAAATGATCTCTTAGTTCATTTGGCTGCTCACCAACATCATCGTGGCCTAGAAAGCAAATTAATTGCACCATAATTCGTAAAAATTTATTACTTTACGGATTCGTAACCATTATAATCCATTATAAAATTAAATTTTTGCCGGGTTCATACGATCAAGTAAACTTACTTGGAAAAATGTTCACTGTCTCATCGTCATCCTTTAGATCCTCAAGCTCATTGATCAGCTCATCAACAGTTAAACTTTTGAACTTGTCCATATTGATTGTTAAATCTAAAATTTATTTTAGTAAATATATTTTAAAAGAAAAATGAAAATTTACGATTAACTAATGCTAATTAAGAAGAAATTAAATGGAAGAATTTAAGAAAAATATAAATCAATTATTTTACAAATAAACTTAACAACTGGCTTATCACCAGAAAATATCAACATTTTTTTAGCAAATTTCTTGCACTCCCATTAGACTGATAGATCACGGAACTTCAAGTGGCGTTCTTAACAACACGATAAAATATTAAACGAATTTTCACTGGTAAAAAACTTTAGAGATAACCAATACTCTGAATTTTTTAAGGTTAGATCAACAATGCGAATTCCGTTCGATATTGAAACGCTAAAATGTTATAATTAGAACTTAAAATTTTAAGATAACGCAATGCTTGTTGTCAACAAATTAACAAGTCAAAATATCTTATTGGTTTTTTGACAAAAAATCTAAAAATTTTTTAGCAAATTTATCGCACTCTAATTACACTGACCGACCATGAAACTCTAAGTGGCCCTCTTAACGACACGGCAAAATATTAAGACGCTTTCACTGGTTTGGAAGTGAAGTTTCTCAAAAATCACTGTTTTCTTCGGTGAAGAGTTATTATTTATAAAATTTTTATCTTTTAAGAAAATGAGTGTTTCATATAAATTTAAACTCGAGAATAGGTTGTTATATAAGTGTTGGTTAATAATGTCAAATGTTTTTTTTTCGAATCATATATTGGTTATTATTGTGAGATAATTCATTAAACATATTGTTGACTTATTATTATCATAAATAATATTTACCTGATGTGCTCTAAATCTTCATTCAAGACGATTTTTCTTTTTTCTTTATTTACAATTTTTTGCACAGCAATTATACGGTGTTTCACTTACATGAAACTCAAAACTCGCATCACTGATTCACGTGCAGATATTTTATTGATTTACGTTGTAGAAGCTACGGAAGTAATTTTAAAATGATTTGTTGTTAGCCTCACTAATGCTAAGCTACTGTTTTAAAGTGTAAAATACCAATAAAACAGTGATTTTTCGAGCTACTAAATTTATATGTTGAATTTTCACTGCTTAAAGTGAGAAATTTACTGGTTGTTGAATAAAAGTCACTGCTCAATCAGTGATTTTAAAAATTACTAATATTATTATGTATGATAATTTCTCACGGAAAAATAATGAAAATCATTATTAAATCAATGAAAATTTGGATTACCAAACAAATCAATAAAAAATTCACTGATTGATCCGTTAAAATCATTACTTTTAAAGTGAAAAATTTTTCATTAAATGAATTAGTGAAAATTTCACTGATTCAAGTTTAGAGGGTATACATTCATAGCCACATACGGTTTGCACTCAACATAATTGAGTACGTTGCAAATAAACATATATAGGAAGTGAAAAGCATCATTCCTATTTACATCTTTAACTCACAAGACCATTTATAAATAGACTGTTCATGTAAACTAATAAAATTCAGAATCCAAAAAAATGTTCATATTGCATTGTATTCAACTTTCCAATCATTAACCATACCTATATGTAATCCACGCTATATATTTAAGTTTGGTAAGATCTTACACTCTTCCATATCATGTCTATATCAACTAATCGAGGTAAAATATACACTCTCACAGGCGCAATCTTATATTCGTATATTTGTCTACATAACTCGACCCCTATTACGTTAAGATTATCCATTATACTTGACTTTATGGGCAATGAATGTGTTTTATAAGACACATTCAGTAAACATATATGTTTGCTGAAACTGTATCTGATATAGTAATCGATGACATGTTATGATTTAAAATTTGAATTACAAAATGATTGATTTCATATAGGTCAGTATGGATATTTTCCTCAAACTCGTTAATATTATGAAATGAATAATAATAAAATTTTCGACAATGAAGGGAACACAGAATTTCCTTATATCGTTAGTAGTATCATTCCGGTTTGTATTTGTGGGAGCCAATGTAAGCCCACATATAGGCCAATACTTAGCTTGAGACTCTGCCACGTTCTAGAATTTGGCTAAACTCGTCATGAAATCATAATAAAATCAAAAAAATTTCTCACTCCTTTCTAAACTTATTATAAATCGAGTACACAATTTAGTGGGAAATTGATAATTAGTACACTTACCCATATCATCAATAATTGGCGCCATTCTTAAAGTGATACCAACAAGAAGTATAGACATAGCGAATAGAAGGCAGGCAGTGACTACAATTGTCCATCGCGCGCGGGGTGCCAATTCGTCCTGATCAACTAACATCATTTCAGGAATCCCTGTCATTATAATGTTATCCGGCCCCTGCCTACGTTTACGTTTGCACTTTTTTCGTCGAAGCCAATAATTTTGTTGTGACAAGTTATTGATACACAAATCAGGATAATTTGAAGAGTTTACATCCAACACGTTCTCAATTCCCAACGCTGCGGAATTGTCATCATACTTGGTAGGTTGTCTATAAATATCAAAAGATAATTAAATTAATAGTTTTATGTACATGCGTATACGTATTTGATGTTAAAAACCGGTATTATTGAAACATAACATTAGTAGACTGTAAAACTATAATATCATAAAGGTATTAGGCATAGTTAGTAAGTTTTGTGGATTGTTATTATTAATTAGAGTCAATACAAAGTTTACTTACAAATATGCAGCACTTTGAGATGAATAGACATTTTGGTGCTGCCCCTGATATGCCCTAGAATCGCTTGATTCCTCAAAGAGATGCGAAATATCCATTGATGCAGAATTGTGATTATAACCAATGATTTTCATCCGTGAATTCCAACCGACATACATGTCATCTGGCAATATATGCGATCTTCGTGAATGACGGCAGTCATACTTTGGACGAATCATCTCGGACACTCTGCGGTATCCTTTTGAATGATCAATTAGAACATACGTATAAAAGTTCATGAATATTTCTCATGAAATGGTTGGAGCAAAGTTACAAAAAAAAAACAATATTCTTCTAGTCAAATTCTAAATCTTTTCACTATTGAATTGCCAATACGTTATGTAGTAATAAGTGTAATATATGTATATAAAAAATATAAATGTATGCGAGTGGACTTCGTTCATTATATTCTCAATCAGTAATGTAATTTCAATTCTATACGTTTTACTCTTTTATTAAATTGCCATTGAATGCTGATGTACGAATTACTATAGCAGTTGTTTTTTCAATGAGTAATGACGTTTCAACGAATGACGCCCATTTTTATGAGTAATATCACTTTAAAAAATTACGTAATCTATGATATCTATCAATAGATAAATACTTTCGTATTGCATATTCATTATTTCCACAAAGAATAAATGTACAAAACTGCATGGCTTTTATTGTTTTGCGAAGAAAAATCAATAATTTCATGAATACACATGTAACACAGTTTATTGTGATATTAACGAGTTATCAGAAAAAACTTTACGCACACGTACATTTCATATGCAAGATATCTAAGTGTCTACAACATATATAATCTCATTTCTGGCGATATGACAATTAGATCAAAAAATGGCACAGCATTTTATGATTCCTTGACATTGTTATGCTATATCTACAATATCAGACTTTTTCACTGAGCCCGTGTCAATATCACGAGGTGTATTTCTATCGCGTATAATATTGACATTGAAAATATGCAATTGTTACTTCCAATAAAGCTACCAAGTATAATCGTGTATGACGTCACCATTTATGAGATGTATATGCCAAATAGGCGAGCTGACAAATGCACTCCGGTGTTGCCACACAATCATTATCATTTATGACCCCTATGATATTCGAGTGTCGCGGTTGAATTTCTCAATTATCCTGTCTATAACGCCCGAAATCATTTCCATATTTTTTTTGTCGCTGCGCGTCTTTACCAATGATTAACATGTGGTCCACGATGCGTTCTCTTATTGAGGGTTTTCTATTACGCAAGTATAACAATAATTATATATGCATTCTGCACAGATTTAATGAATCCTGAGCTTCGAGTGTGGCAGCAGCTATCGGTCATCTACAAGTCAACCTATTGATTTATTGTTTTAGATGCCTCGTAATTACATCAAAAGAAAAGGAAACGCAACATAAAGTAATAATCGAAGATGTTAAAACGAAAAAATTAAGTCTTGGAAAAGCAGCAGTAGTTTATTTAGTTCCAAAAACTACAATTTTCGTCCATATGAAGAAGGCTGTAATGAAACAACCCAAATGTGGCAAAAAACCGTTATTTTCGGAAGAGGAAGAGTCAGAAATCGTGGACTATAACATAAAATGTAGCAAATTATTTTACGGATTGACGATTAAAAAAGTTCGCCGAATAGCCTTTCAGTTTGCAGAGCGGAATCACCTTCCTTATAAGTTTGACCGACTAAAACAGCTAGCTGGAAAATACTGATATTATAATTTTATAAAGAGACATCTCAGCATATCGTTGAGAATACGTGGAGCGACTTCGTTGAATCGTATCAATGCTTTTAATGAAGCCGACGTTAAAATATTCTATGACAATTTGAAGGATATACAAGACAGATATCATATTAAACCTGCACATTTATCAGTGTTAGTGTTGGAATTCATAATTGCGCGCCCTTTTCTCTGTTAATATATTATAAGTAATTATGATGTAAGTAGTTTTTGGTTTCCAGGATATTTTGTATTCTGACGTTAGTAGTATTGAGAAAGAACGATTATTGCTGTCACGAGGCACGTTATTTCATTTCTCATATTATAAATTATATTCTTGTAAGAAAAGTTGTGAAGTGCAACATAAATAAAACCAAAATTAAAAAATTTAGGCAAGTAGACTTGCCCGGTACTTTTCATCACTATTGTTGTTTGATAGTATAAATCATTTCGATAATAATATCATAATTGAATTTTTTAATTTATGAAAATTTGCGATCCCAATAAACGAGTGTTTGAATTTAATTATTGGGTTACTTCAATGGTCATGTGCCTGTTTTGGTATTTTCATCGATGAAAAAGGATTCTCGGAAGTGCAACACTCTAGCAAGGTTTCTTGACATCGGTGACGCGTTACGCGTCATCATAATGCAATGTACGTACTTTTATATGTAATTTTCCCACAATAGATATGACCGTCATTTTCTCACGACACAAACTTTTTTATCAAGCCACTCCTGAGATCACGTGGCTTCTATTTTTATTGCATGTGTTACCTCAATAAAAAACACATTTGTTATCTCCGGTCAAACTGAAAGTCATATCGAATTATGACGTCACCATTTATAACCCCCCCGATACCCTAATGATGTGTACGAATTTTCAGATCTTTTGGACCAGCCACTCCTGAGATCACGTGGCTTCTATGTTTTTTGTCCCACAAATTCAATAGAATATGCATATTTCGTTCGAAAACGCATATAATTGTTATTTTACGGCGAACGGAAAGTCGAAATAAAATTTAACATAACAATTTATTGTTTGCTCGAAAACAATTACCTCCTGATAAATTTTTAATTTGTTTGGTCCAGCAGTTTTCGAGATACTCCCACTATATAAATAAAGTATTCGTCCATCCGCTCGCTGAAAAACACGTTTTTCATGTACGTCACCTTCAAAAACATGAAATTTTTTTTTATATTATTCAAGGAGGCAATTCATTGAACATTAATATTAAGTTTTTTTTATCCGTTATTCCAATTATTATTGTTGAAAAATGCGATTACATGCGTTATTTTGACGTTTTCAAATCGGACGAAACCAATACTTTCTTATCACTAAGTGATGAAAAGTAAAAACAAACTAATATTATTTACGACCATTAACAAATACGCAGAAAGTTAAGAACAACAGTTACTTATAAGAATTTTGATATATAATACTGGTAAGTGAGTTTGAAAAATTTCTATTTTCTTTTATTTATAACAAATGAACAGATGACAATTTGTGGTGCGTACAAATAATTTCGAAATTTTAATATAAACGGTCCTTCCTGGTTGGCTGTATTAGATGAACTAAGGAAAAATATAAATTTGAAATAATGGGAAAATTTGACCAAGGTAGGAGAAGTGGGTTGATGATGAGAGTGGGAGACATTCTTCAAATGAACGAATATATATAATAATGACGTCTTAATGGTTATTGCTCATAAATTATTCTAAATGCATAGATTTGTAAAATTGTTATATGGTCATTCTTGTATAAATTCATCGTAACCATTAAGAAATAGCACAATTGCTCTGAGCTACACTAATGATTATTAGCAAATAGAATATTTACTTTTTTTATTGAACATTAGAAAAGAAAAATATTTAATTGAGTTTTCATAATTTATTTTGAACTGCTGACAAGTATTTTATTTGCTTCTATACTGAATAATCAGGTTTTATTTGAATTTTCGACAATCTTTGGTACTTGCGGTCTTCATCGGTATGAGCCCAATGAATTTTGCAATTTAAAAAAGATTTAATACATGAAATACGTGCATGCGGATGGATTTTATTTATAGTTGAATTTTGCGGTTAAAACATACAAAAAAGACACGTTAAATAATCGAATTAGAAAGATTCAAATTTCACGTCGGTACTTCGTTGTCGCTAGTTGCAAGATTTTGCCCCTAGATTTTCTTGTACCGTGATTGTAGTCAAGCTAGAACCACTACATCTCTTTCATCTGTTTGTCATTCAAGCTACAGGAACTGTTACATGTGCTGTCAGATACGAATATCAATGTTTAGTCCAAGATTGTTACAGTGAGAGATAATACACATTATTAACGGTGGCATTCTTGCCAGTATTACGACAAAATATTTACCTCATTGGTGACGTTGAAATGCAAATTTGTGGCAATAAGTTACCGTCAATTTCACAAATTTTGAAGGTCTTCTTTTCTAATATGCGTCACTTGAAAATGACATGGAAAGATAGTGCAGAGTTAGTGGTAAAAAAAGTAATGACCTTTTGGGAAAATGGGAAAGTATCAACAAGCAGAGGAGATTAGTGTAACAAAAAGTTGTTGAAGTTATATGATGACTGGCAAAAAATACAAAGGGGAGTTGGACAAGCATTTGATGTTGTGAGAGAAGAAAATTTCCGTTTTTCATCAAATGATTTATTTGATATAGCTCATGCAAACGTATATAATATGGTTGATGATAGGAAACAAAGATTCCTGGTAGATCAACGAAAGCCTGGCTGAGTAGGGTATATCTGGGAAGTCAAAAAAACCATTAGATAACCAGAGATAACCGGAGAAACGGAAGGTAAGTTGTGGAGATTGAATTCTTTCAGACAATTTTTTTTCTTTTGCTATACGTTCAATTTGATCAAATATTTTCAGTATTTTATAATTATACGTATGTTTATATCTCGACGTTCAAAGGACGTTATAGATTGGACTTTTTTTATAATTTCAAATTTTGTATAGCAATTTTTTTTGTTTCAGACCAATTTATGACTATTTATGTCGACTCAAACATGCTCTCAAACATCAAGCCAGAAGATCGTAGGTACTTATTCGAATGTGAGTATAGAGGATCCGGATAACCTTCATGGAAATTTGAGTAATCCTGGACCATCATGACCGGGAAAATCGCGTAGGAAAATCAATATTATGACAAATAAGCTTGTTGCGACATTAGACCAGTGCCAAGTAATTGAAAGAAATGCCGTTCTAATAATTATTGCTATGTTTGAGGCATTAGCCGTTAATGTTGACTCTTTAATCATCAATGAATGAGGGTAGAGCACAATTGCGTGATGCAAAAGCTGAAAATATCAAACAACCGTATCAAACAACTGAAGTTGATCACATTGTTTTACATTGGGATTATAAATTACTAAACAATATTGTGCAGCATACAGTCACTGAAAGGTTACCTACTGTAATTACAAACGGGAATATTGAACAATTATTGGGCGTCCCTGAACTTGAATAGTTCACCGGTATCTTTCAAGCAAATGGTATTTCTGAAGTTCTCGAAGATTAGGGGCTCACTGATAATATCAAGGCTGTATGCTGCGATACAACAGCTTCAAATCACGGTCAATCAAAGGGGACCGCAACATTATTGGAGAAAATATTGGGAAGAGACTTGATTTATTTCCCTTGTCATCACCACAATTTTGAGCTGGTAGTGGGAGGCGTCATTTCCGAAAAAATGCCTCAGTGTTCAGGGCCTAATGTGCCAATATTTCAAAGATTTCAGAGCAGTTAGAACCACATGAATGTTAGAAATTATTCAATAGGATTAGAAGACAAAACTGTCGATTCTGTGATACTTCAGGAAGAAAGAGAGAGTATCTGTTCTTTTCTCGAAGAAACATTAGAGCTTCATGAACCGAGAGATGAATATAAAGAATTACTCGATTTGACGAAAGTTTCTCTTGGAAAAGTCCCACCGCAAGGGGTACGATTGAAATATCCAGGTGCAGTCCACCATGCTCGGTGGATGTCTAAGGCCATCTATTCTCTAAAAATATTTTTGTTCCATAAAGAAATTGAATTAAAAATCAGTGAACAAAAAGCACTTGGAAACATTTGTATTCTCATTGTGGAAACGTATGTCAAAGCTTGGTTCATGCTCCATCTGCTATTAAAGCTCCAAACCATCACTTACAATTCATGAAAACTCTGATAAACTATAGTTCCATTGACTCCAAAATTTCTCAAGTCGCTGTTCGGAAATTTGTGAATCAATTATGGTACCTGGCGCCAGAAACATCGGTATTGGGTTTTTTTGACAGAACATCATCCAACGAAATTGAAAGAAAAATAGTTGCTGAAATAAAAAACGGTGATGATTCCGAAGAAAACAGACATAACAAGTTTGAAATTAATTGAAAATATATTAATATTTTGACTGAAAAAAACATGGATTATTTCGTAAGCCGAGTGTCACTCGAATTTTTTAGAAGATGTGAGATAATTATTGAATTTCTAACACTTGATTCTTCTCTGTGGGCCGCGAATGAACATTATAAGAATAGTTCGAGTGTGATCAAAGAATTGAAAGTCGTTAACGATACACCTGAGAGAGCTGTTGGTCTCATGCATTGATACAACGAAATTTTATGAGAGATGAAGAGCAAAAACAGTACATTTCACGAACATTAGGAGAATACAAGAAACAATTTGGTGATACACCAAAACAATCGATATAGGGTGATTTCAAATGAAAAGTAACAATATATTGTAAAGAAAGAAAAGAATAAACTATTGTTAAAATTATAGGAATCATTCTTTGATTATTATTTCTCATTATATATTACCATTTGTTTTGGTTGAAAAAGTATAATGATGGATATAAAAACATACGCTTTGTTTGTTTATAATAAAGGACTGAATATGAGTTAGATGTTACAAAATACTATTGCCCGTGCTCAACTATTCAACACACAGTTTATAGTTTCAAAAGGCTTTCGCGCAGGCGCGTATTTCATGTATTAAATCTTTTTTAAATTGCAAAATTCATTTAAGTCATGTCGATGAAGATCGCAAGTACCAAAGATTGTCGAAAAATCAAATAAAACCTGATAAATTTAAATAAATCAGTGATGCGCATGCGTCAAATGGTACGTGAACCAATGAACACGAATAGCTCAAAAAAATACATACGGGAACCCGGGGCAGAGTTGCCAGTCGGAGGTAGATTATTTCGCCTTCCATGTGCCACTCGGACACCACTGCTACATAAGGACAACATATACATGTGAGCCATTGGCGCTCGACAAACTTCATGCCGAAACTACATGCAGGTGGCGCATCCGTCATTCAGCCGAAAACTCGCGTGAAAAAAATTGATTGTTCAAAAAAATTTATGTGACAATATATTTATATATTTGCTGATATATGTTTTTATGAGTATTTAATTATTATCTAGTAAAATCTCAAATAATACCTAAGCGATATGTAAATGATCCCTAATGTCTAAGTTATTTATAAGTACGGCAAGAGCTTAAATATTTCTTTCTTTTCATTCTTTACCGTACGTTTGATGGCGTAAATGCAGTCGCCGTTACTGAGGATTAGAAAGTCATACGATCGGAGCTCCCAACACGACATATTTCTTTTTACTTTTTGTTTTTTTAATTTTGTTCAGTTTTTACTGGGAACAGTCGATAATTGATTGACCGCTCAAGTGATGTTAAGAGGGCACCAAGAGCGATTGCTCGCAACTTTTGCATTGTTGCTACTCACTTGTGACGACTCATCACGGATGATGGTCGTCACCTATACAAATGAGACCGTAGCGCCTAAAGGGCTGCGCCATTTATCACCGTTGATTGGCTCAGGGCGATGACCGTGAACTTGGCCTATTTCCTCACCAGATGGCGACGGTAGAATAGGTCAAGTTCGCTTCCGCGTTCACGGCTCATCACTCACTCTCATTCTACGTGGACTGTCCGTCGAAAGCGCACGCGACACTTTTGCTCGTCTCAAATCATTAATACATTAATTGTTAAGTTCTTTTGTACTGTGCTCAAGTGAAGTTCACGGAAATTTGTGCTGCTCAGTGAACATCTCTGTTTAATTATGTCTCAACGAAAAACTTATTTATTGTATTGCTTTAACAACCACGGGTGTAAAAACTTAAGCTAAAAATTAGACGCACTCGCTGATTTATTGTTCACCGCGTGGTGACGCCATTTGGGCAAGCCACTTCAATTGTATGCGTTTTCTCTCAGCTCAAGTATCTCAACGATATCAACAAAAATTGTATTATATTCTCAAAAGAATTGTTCTCACTATTGTTATCACTTCGGCTCAAAGAATAATTGTTGTCTCGTTTTATGTTTATTGGATCAATTCGTAAAAATTGTCTCACTGAAAAACTCACGCTTCATTTTTTACCGCGAGGTCGGTAATTGAACGCACTTTGTAAAGTCTCAACGTAAAAATTAACATTCAACTCAATATAGGTAATGAACCGCGCTCAATTGTTACCAACATTGTAATCTTTAGTTTTTATTTTCTTTCAATAAGTAATAAGCTTTATATTCGTGTTTTTTTTTCTTTACATTTTGAGTTAACTAATAAAAGCAAAAATACGCAGTAGCAGAATTCCTGCGTAAAACATAGAAAATTGTTGATCAATACATTATTGGTAACTAGTCCCTGTCCAATAATCCCATCAACCACCTACTCAAGACATTTCTCAAACAAATTTCATTAATATGTAATAAAAAAAATAATACTATAATATTGAAGATTTTATAATAAAGAAAGAGGAAGAATTATATATTTGGACAAATACAATCCATTTTATGCATCGAATTGTTATGTTTACGTTATGATGAGGTTTATATATGATTTATGTAAAACATGTTTTAATTTTGAAAAATTCGTAAACTTCGGATGATTATTTTTTTTATTTCCATTAGGGCAAATTGATTTTGGTAAAAAATGCAATGTATATTTACAGTCAGAAGTAGGCAAAGAATATGATGCTAACGAGATTAGGAAAATGTGCTTGTGTTACGTCCTGCGGGTGAGGTCGCATGTACCTGTGGAGTTAGAGCGAATTGAGGCGTAGATCGGCAGATGTCACTTGCCCTTTTTGCGAGTCTTGTTTCAGATTCCTCAGTTCGCTTACCGACCGTCACCCACAGCTCTTCAATAAGGGTAGTTCGGATAATCACCACCGCTATGCGCGCTTGAATTAACTGAGACACTTCGAGATTTATCGTCAAATCAATTGTTGCTCTTTTATTTAAATGTTAATAAACGGTTGATTGGGTACACAATGAAATTTACACTGTAGTTCACTTATGACTATTATTACTTCTACTTCAATTACTGGCGTTCTGTTTGATTGTATCTTATAACTGATATTGTTACTTTTGCGATTAGCAATTGCTTTGAGATTCTCAATTACTCGATTCTATGAAGACTAACGACTCGTCTTTTCAAAGTATTCTTAATTGAACTTAAGATTTTGATGTGAGATTCTGATTCGCTCGATTGAGATTATCGGAGATGTAGACGAAACTGATGTTGTGATAGAAGTGCCGTTTTGCATGTTTTTCAGCTATTTTATAAGCTTAGTTAACACGTCATCTGATGCTTCTCGATTTGGTGGGAGTTATTACTCATAGTTTTCTCTACGCTCGCGACATCCCTTATCGTTATGTGATATGGGGTGAGACCCTTGTGATATCGTGTGAGGGCGATCGATGTCGCGTATGGCGTGATCATTACTTAGAATTGCTTGTTGTTTTATGATTATCAATAGTTTTGAGATCTCGCTACATTTGCTTGTTCAAATAACTTACATCGTTCTATGTCTTAACTTATTTATTTATTTCGGAATGTTGTTGGTTCAGCTGCATGAATTTTAGTTGTTTATCGTATGTGTATTTTAGATGTGTCGTTTCCTGTTTTTTGGTTGATATGAGTATTAGTCATTTATTAGTTATGCGGTTTTTATGCTTATGCATTGAGCAGTTATCAATTATAGTTATTTATATGATCTATTGCAATTACTTGTATTGTTTGTGTGATTGGATTGACTTGGTGGTGTACATGCATACGTGAGTCAATTCATGTGTTGGTGTTAATTATTAATCTATTATTTGAACAGAAATTCGTGAAATACTATTACTTATTTGTTTAATTCTATAATTAATTCGGTATATGTGAGTTCGTTGGATGTTCTAAGTTTATAATACGTAAAGATATACATTGGTCGCGTTCCTTGACGTTACATGTTCTGTGGAAACAATCTATATGTGTATGTCTATATTTATGTCGTAGAATCTAACTTATCCATTACTGATGCGTCTATACCATGGTGAGTCGTCCGTCGGTCACTCTACTCTAGCGTTATTCCCGGGGATATAACACCTCCCCCCTTGGGAAAGTCGAGCGACCCGCTCGATTCTTGCGACTCATTTACCGACTGAAGGCACCCATGGTGTAGGCGCTATAAGCTTAAGCCTACTTGGTTTTGACATGATCTTAATTATTTAAATGTTCTTCCGGTGGATTTTAATTATTCATTTATTCAGTTTTTATACATATACGAAGGTTATGTTATGTTTATATATATTTTTTTTATTATGTATAGTTTTTCTTACATTTATAACTCACTCTTTCTCGTCTTATTTGAGCTTCTGAACTGTAGGGGTGGGCTTCGAATGTGCACGATTAATGGCAATTTGTTTGTTTATATGGAGTTTTGGGCGTTAATAAATATGAGACATTTCGTGAATCATTCGTGGTACAGAACCCATGTGTTTCTTCTATATATTTTTTGGTGTTTCACGCGTATGTGCTAGTTTAGCTCTGTCACAGTGCACTATTTTCCGTTTATTTTTTGTAATTTCTATTTCGATATTATTTTTATCAGGGAATACTTCTGTGACTTTATATTCCCCTTTGTAATTGTCGTCTAGTTTGCCTGTTTTATGATCTTTTATTAAAAGAACGTTATCGCCTACTTTAAATTCTACATTATGTATTTTTCGGTCATAATATCTCTTTGATTTTTCTTTTGCTTTTTCTAAATTTTGTCTTGCGAATTTCCTTACTTCGATTTTCTTGGTGATGAGATCGTTTACATAGTCGTTGTAGGTAGGGATTTCGTCTAAACGTGGGAATTCTGACGGTTCTCTAGCTTTTTGTCCATACACAATTTCGTATGGTGTGAGGTTCGTCCCCTCGTGTTTGCTTGTATTGTAAGCAAACATTGCATAACATACCCATTTGTCCCAATCTTTCTTAGTTACGTAGTGTTTAAGGTAATCAACGAGGACTTGGTGACTTCGTTCCAATGATCCATTTGATTGTGGATGGAATGCTGTAGTTTTAATTTGGTTTATTTTAAATGCTTTTGCTAATTTTTTCATAAGTTTTCCTATGAATGCGGCGCCCTGATCTGTTAATATCACTTTTGGGCAGCCATATATGCATATGAATTTTTCGGCTAATGCTTTGGCTATCTCTTCGGCTGTTGCATTTTTTATGGGTTCTGCAAGGCAGTATTTGGATAGGTCATCTTGCATTGTGATAATGTATTTGTGACCATTTTCAGATTCTTCAAATGGGCCGACAATATCGAGTGCCAATTTGTCGAAAACGTTCACTGATGTGTCGGTGATTATCATAGGCTGTTTCGTTTTAACGCGTACGAGTTTCTTCTTCTGACAGCTTGAGCATGTCCTGACAAAATTTTCTACCTGTTTTTTCATATCTCTCCAA
>CAJUYH010008386.1:0-15572 GCA_910591685.1 Galerucella tenella
TAGCGAATTTCGGTAACAACATGATATTAATTTTTTTTATGTTAATTTTTGCATTAAATTTAAAAACAATAACATTTTTGAATAGAGAATGAAGAGACCTTTCAAATGATATATCACAAGCCTATACTTCCCATTTAAAAAATTGGGGGTTGTACCTGTCATTCTAAGGGGGTTGAAGGTAGGGGTTGCATTTTCACGTTAAAGAATGTCAAGTTATAATTTAAATTTGACGTGTTTCGGGACTTTTTATAAATATGTACAGTAACCGAAATAATGAATTTATTCCATTTGGCTTTTACACACTGTATGTATTCTTTAAAAATAAAGGAAATGAAAATAATATTGTGGACTTTTTTGTAAATAAGGGTACACAATGGAAATTTATTCCACCTCGATCGCCACATTGGGGGGAATTTGTGAAGCGGCGGTTAAAAGCGCAAAATTTCATATCCTACGAGTGATTGGGAAAACCAAAACTCACATTCGAGGAATTTAGTACAGTGTTGGCACAAATTGAGGCGATACTAAACTCACGGCCCCTGTGTCCACTCTCAAATGATCCTGGAGATTTGTTGTGCTTAACTCCTGGGCATTTTTCAATAGGGGAAAGTCTGGATGCGTATTTAGAAAAGGATACAACTACTGTTCCGGAAAACCGGCTTGGAATATGGCAAAAATGCACAAAAATCCAACAACATTTTTGGAAACGGTGGTCGGTGGAGTATTTAAATCAATTACAAAACCGACCAAAATGGCTAAGAACTACGGAAAATTTAAAATTAGATCAACTTATATTGTTAAAGGAGGACAATATTCCTCCTCTAAGATGGCCTTAAGGTAGAATAATTGAAATTTTTCCGGGGGCTGATGGTAGGGTTAGGCTTATTGAAATAAAAACAGAGACTGGAATTTTCACCAGGCCTATTAGGAAGGTCCCTTACCTATTGAGAAATAAACGATGCTGTAGATATTAGATATATTATTTATATTGTTAAACTTAGGAACTTTATTATATTATAACGACACAGTATAGATATTATTGCTCGTATTATTGTTTATTGAGGGGTATTTCATAGTTCATTTTAGTAGGTAAGATTAATAAACAATCTCAATGGTACACGTCGAATGGGCTTGTACTTTCCATTTGACACGCTACATTAGGTATTATCTTGTATTGTTAAAAAAAATGTAAGTATGAGAGCGTAAGGGTCTTTATTGTGTTTAAATTTTTTTTCTCTAGAATTTGACCTGTTTATAACAAAGGGCTGGATATAAAAGGGTAGTTTATTTAACACTTGTGTTTAAAATACTCAGTTATCTTTTCTTTTAACAGTTATTTCTAGTAAAAAGATTCAAAATCAAATGATTTGAATAGAAAAAACTATTCAAATTATAAGAAAAATTTGAATCTCATTGAAAGTGTCCTGGTCAGGATAAATTCGAAAATTTATCGTTATAACTGAACAAGACAATTTTCGAAGATTTTGTTATCATTTAGCCAATTCTTTGCAAAAACTTCCGTTTCACTGTTCACAGCTTCGCACTGGTTCACAATCACAAATATGACTTTTTTTCGAAAGATTCAGGAGCTATTACGATACCTTACCGGCATTTACCTGACTGGTCAGACATTCTTTCCGTCGTCGTTTCTACGGCGGAAAGCTAGAAATTTAGATTATAGGTGAGAACATTATTTCACATTACTTTATAAAACGATTGCTATCAGTACAAATGTTGAATTGCATTCAAGATAATGTTTTGTAAGTTGATATCAAATATTCAATGAACTCTTCAAACCCAACAGGAGGAGGGCTGCTTAGGAATCTCGCAACAAGGTATAATCTTTGAAATGGATAATGATATGAAATTGTGAGTCGATTGATAAAACTCAATTATGCATATTTCAAAGCCCAAAATGGTTTTGACGTGAGCGCTTGGCGTACCGCCGGTACCTGGAATTTTTTCAGATAACCAATGTCGAGTGATGATTCACAAAAAGCCTATTTTTTCCTGTGTCTTATGAAATATCAGTTTTATTTTTTTTTAATAAATTGTACTGTACTGATTATTTGATCTTGGTAGATTCTTGAAAAAAAAACAATAGTAGGCATTGAAAACTTCAACCACATCATTATTTATGTGGAAATTGTCAAAACTATTACTAATTTCAAATTAACACAAATAAATTGAGAGGTACATATTATTCGACGAAGCAAGTCTTGCGTTAGTGTGGAGTGAGTTCAGTTTATTGTTCTTTTTCAATTATTTTTTAAAAGAGAAAGAAATAAGCAATTATGTGATACTTAGGTTGCCTTTTGGAAAAATCGAGTTGTCGGCAGCATGCTGAACGCTGACGGCAAAAACATTTGACATTTGATCCAAAATATGCTTGATGAAGTCCCATTCATTGTGCTAAAATTTCATATCTTTCCCTTTATCCTTTTCAACGATAATCTCTTGAAGCCAGACTTTTTAGCAGCCCTGTATAAAACCATTAATCTTACAACTGACGTTAAAATCGGATTGATCAAATTTTGTACTAGGCTACTCTGGTATTGTTTTACAGATCAAATTCATCAAACATGTCTAAAGTACTAACAGTAATGGCGATACTCTCTCAATATAATTAATAGCAACTAACAAGCAATTTTCGGACTTTGTTCAGAAGCGTTTATGAAAATAATTCATTTTTAAGGTAGTGAGACGAACAACTTCTGTCATTCAATGAAAAAACATTTAGAACGTAAAAGGATATTATTTTCATGGAAATTATGTATACAGCACACAAAGCTAGGACCAGCCTTGTTGTCAGATCTCTGGTCCTCACTTGGTGCGCTGGACGCCATACCATGAAGCTCAGAATATACACGGTCGAAATATATACTCAACGAAAAGCGCCGACTGTGGCGAAATTTAGAATCACAGTATACGTGATTTGACACTAAGCCTACAAAATGAGGTCAATTTTTTTTTCATCGTTAAAGTGATTTAACTTGGTAGAGATTGATATTTGTGAAGATTGAAGGCATGAACAAAGTGAGGACCGTATATTGGTCCTCACTTTGTCGCGGTCCTCACTTCTTCCGCAATTTTCCTGTAGCCGGGCCTCACTTGGTACTATAGACGTAAATATATATATATATATATATATATATATATATATACTCTCTTGACTTCGTAAACACAACAGCGTATAGGTTAGAACACGCACGGCTTGCTAAATACATACGTTCTGAAATTGTAATATTAAAATATGATTTGTTTTTGAATTTATTAAAATTATGACGCGTACACTTGCTAAACACACAAAATGTGGAGATTATAATGCGTATGACTTGGTTAGCACAATAATAAAGAGAGGTTATAGTGCGTACTTGCTAAAAATACAAAAGCATTTATTATTATTATCTGTATATAATCTCTACTTACCTAACTCCATCAGCAGTATCCGGAACTTGTGCAGAAACACTGTCAGGATTCATTATTATTATTATTATTTTTTTATTATTATTTATTATTTAAAAAAAACCTGTATACACTCAACAAAAATAATCGTCGCGACACCACACTGTTCAATGCGAAATAGAAATGAAAATATCTGGCTTGCTTTCTATAGGACAGAAAGATACAGACAGAGAAACATGCGACGCCGCACAGCTTACAATAGCTTCCTATATCAAAAAGTGTCGTAGCAACTTTTCGTAAGAATTTTATCCGTCTAGCCCCCTTTCACAACGCGCGATAAGGAACTTCGTTCCAAAAGCTATTCATTTCGCAAATGGGATTTTCCAAGAATAAATCGTGTGATAAAGTTCCATCGTTTTTTGTACTCTATTGGTAATTTCGACTTCCTGCGTTCCATTTTCTTCTATTTCTACTCCCAAGTATTTATATCTTCTAACTTGCTCAATTTTTATTCCATCCAACTGTATATTTAAATGATTTTGTTTCGGTTTCACTTTGGTTAACTGTCATTCCAAATTCTCCAGATACCGTGCTCCATATTTTCATATTCTTTTGTAAATCCTTCTCTTTCCCTGCCATAATTATCAAATCATCTGCAAAAGCTGCTTCTGATATATCCACTCTTCCTAAATGTCTGCCAACGTGTAATTTTGCCATTTTGGTTGACGATTTTTTAATTATTTCATCAATAAAAATTGTAAATAATAATGGACTTAGTCCCCCTCCTTGCCTTAATCCTTTTTGTGTTGAAAATGGTTCTGATGTTTCATTTTTGTATATAACACAATTTCTATTATTTTTGTAAATGTTTTTGATTATGTCTATTATTCTGTAGTTTACTCCTCTTCCTTCTAGAACTTTCTATAACTTCTTCCTTGGTACTTTGTCAAAAGCTTTTTCCATGTCTATGAATCCTATATATATACCTCTTTTTCTTGCTGTGAGAACTTATCAATTATCTGTTTCACCGTAAATATGTGGTCTTGAATGCTTCGACCTCTTCTAAATCCACTTTGCGATTTTTCGAGTATACTTCCATAGCTGTACTAAGTAAATTTATTCCTCTATAATTATTGCAGTCTTGCCTATCCCCCTTTTTATATATTTGAACTATTAAGGCTGTCTTCCAATCTTCTGGAATCTGTTCTTCCCTCCACGCAATGTTGTATATGTTCAATAATATTTTTGTTCCTGTTTCCCCTAAATTCTTGAACATTTCTGCTGTTAACTTATCAATTCCAGGAGATTTTCCATTTTTTAAATCATTTATTATTTCCTGTAATTCTTTTAGAGTTACAGATGGAAATAACGGTGATTTAAAATTTGTTGGGATATGTCACACCCCACCTGGGTGATGCCGGGTTAAGAAATCGGATGGAATCAAAGGATGCAGTCTAGCCAGGATCACCCTGGGAAGGCTTCCTGATGTTTTATGCGATTGTCTGGAGTTATCGTCAATAAGAGAGTGTGTGTTCGGTGAGTCTTGACCTACACTTGCCGATATAAAGGAGATGTCTCCTAGTGAGCTGTCCACCTTCCTGGGAAGAACAGGATGGACGATGATCTATAGGAGGACAACTCCTCGGGAGGATGTATAATGGGTCACATGTGTTCTACACTCACCCTACCTACTTTACAGATAAAGATACAGATGTATTTTGTGTATACTACCTACCCTTTTCTTTATAATTCCTAAAGAATTTCCGTTGAACACTCAACGAAACTTATCGGACAACCTCCGTATTTTTAATGACAGTTTCGGTGGGTTTTATGAATTTTACAGAGATTTCAGTTATCGTATAGAATGCGTTTACGGCCGTTATCCGAGAAGCGACCGGTAAACGTAAAAGAACAAAAAAACTGGACAGAATTGCCATTAAAATCCGATGACACAAAACTATACATTGAAAAGAAAACGTTACGAGTGTTGAGGAATTCTTGTATATATACCTGAATGGACTTTAATTTATAGAAATTGAAGAGTTAATTTTCAGAACAAATAAAAAAGAGTTTCTTCATAATATTGCCGATAAAAACCGATTTCTTGAATAAATTGAATTAGTGAGAAGTAGAAGAAGGTGTCGAAATCAATTAAATTGACTTTGCTTTACAATTTTCGACTTCTTTGACCCTCCTATTTACTTATTTTTGTTGTCGGTAAAACAGCCTCTGTGGCATTTTCCAATCTTTCCCATCCCTAATCCTTTTATCCCAACTTCAACGTAATTTACTTTGTTCTACTTTATTAGATTTCGTTAAAGGTGTTTGTATCCAATCGACTACGTTCAAAACAATCCACGATTTTCTAGTCAAGGTCAATTCGTCACCGCATTAAATTCACTTAATTGTTTTTCAATTTTCCCACCTCTAACCGCTATGTAGGTATACAAGCTTCAGACCAATATATCATACACAGCCAAGTATTGAAATTTACTTTGTCGATAAATAAAAACTGTTAAATAACAAAAGGTAGAGGCGTATTCTCTCTGCCCAGGGCGACAATAAAAAGCGTACACTGGAAAAAGTGAAATTTTTTAATTCTCCATACCATATAAGCATCTATCCGTAGTGCTAAAGGTTAATATCGTGCCTAGGGCAAGTAAAACTTTGCACTTCACATCGTTAATGTAGTTGTTGAAGTTATAAATACAATATTTTATATTATTATTTATTGTATACTTTTTCTCAGTGTTTTTTTTGCCTTTGGTAACGTTTTAAAGTGTAATTTTCCAAGGAACGTGATGATATATCTGAGTACCCTCGTTCTTTATCTTACATTAACTTGAGTACTTTATAGCAAGCGTATGTTAATGTGGAGCATTTAGATTCGAATCTAAGCGCTATTACTTTGTGTTCTGGCTCGGAAACCGCCTGTATGTATACATAGGAAAATACTAGCCGGTTGATTAGACAGATATCATCCACACTGAAACACACACACACACAAATTCAACGAATATCTCGAAAGATTTTTTCTTAAAGTTTTGATTAACTCCGTAATTTTTACGTTTATTTTATTGATCATTAAAAAAACTCTTTAACTAAATCCGAGATCGTTTTTGTAACATCAATTTATACATACCGAACTGTCTGTCAATATTAAACGAAGTTTACACTATAATTTATTACAGCTACAAGTATAAATCAGTCACTGACACCTACTCATTTTTTGATTCATGATGTCAGATTAGGTAACCGAAGAAAAATGACTAGGCGAGAACAATATAGCAAAGAGGGGGGCTTTAACACACTTTTGGGGGACGGAACCCTTTTGCGGTATCTGCTCCAATGTAATATTGGGAGAAAAGAGAAGATCTTACCATTAGAAAGATCTAGTAAGGCTTAGATGAGTGACTGCATCAAACAGTTGAGATGAACTGAATGTATGAGTCTAAGTAAAACAGCAGATCCTAACAGGACGTTGCTGCCTGATCGGGCACATGAAAAAGCTCAAAATAGTGGACATACTTGCTCAGAATCTTTTGGAAGGAGATCATTGTATGGAAGAGGGACACACAGTATACAGTATTTCGTCCTGACGGGAATTCGTGGACGTCCATATCTGGTCTTGAGGATTTTATTAAAAAAAAGTATAAATCCTTCATTATATAGATACTCACTCTGTTCCTAGATATATTCGAGATGAAAACCCACAGCTGGTTAATCCGATCACAATAGTACGGTTTCTCTTCAAACATTGATGATTGATGTTAAATTAAAACGAAATATTTTGGAATGGAGTATAACTCTTAAACAAAGCTTCCTGTTTTTACGTGTTAAAAACTACAATAAATTCCCAGCTTTCACCTTTTGGGTTGTAAACAAACGATTTGAGTTGAAGTATAAAAATTCTTTAACGTTAAAACACCGCATCAAACTAAATATTTCCACATACTTAAGACATTTTTAAAATAGAATTTAATCGGTTTATTCAGATATATGTATATGAGTTTTCTCAAGGTATTAACTTAGGAGAAGCTCTTTTTAAATTATTACCGTCCATTGAAATGGGAAAATACATTCTCAACGATGTATTTAACATAAAAACCCATAGGAATCGTTATTTTTCGGCGTTTTTTTGGTTATCAAATTTATCTTGATGTTTTGAATATTTAGCTCCACCTTATTCTTTCAACCAATTGCTATTGTTTACTAACGGAAGTCTAATAATAGGGGGCTCTCATTATGGAAATATTTACATGAACATTTACATACTGGCTGCTAGAAATTTTACTTCTGAATCTAATAAACTATAGAGGCCGCTGCGATGATAGATTTCCGATGTTTTAGGTGCTTTATAACAGCATCAAAATGTGCAACATTGTTATAATAATTTTTTTAATAAATTGAAAAATTTCGGGAAAATGTGCTTCTAAGAAATTTGAAAAATAAAGATTTTGGGTATGAGAAATTAACAGGCCTCATCAGTATTAATTATAATTACAATTTGAGCCTTAAATTTACTTAAAAATTGTCGAAGTAAGTGAAACAAAAATCTTCCAAAGGAAGAAATAGCAGTAACTCCATATCTCAAAATAAAGCAGCCAGAACTGAGCAAAAAATTTTACGCTGAATCGATTAGACAGGGTTATTAACATAAATATATATCTTTTGAAGAAGGACTTGTTTTTGGGATGGATTTGTGTCATGTAGTCGTTCGTCCTTGATAAAATTTTACCTTACACGAGAGAAAAAATAAAAAATCATATGTTTAAACGTTTTATTTATTGCAAACTTCAATTATACAAAGCCAAAAAAATAATAACATTATGAAAAAAAAAATTACCTATTTATGTAAAAAGTACAATTATTATAATTGTACGTTGTAGCATTATTTTGGGGATTGTTTTGCATCATAACCTGTGATGAATTTAAGTTAGAAACTGAGGATTCCTTTTCTTTATTTTTATTTTCTCGAAGGTTCTCTATAAGTTGGAAATGGTGTTCTTAATTTAATTGTAAATATGGTTTCAAAGAATGGGCAGAAGAATGTCCTGTAAGCTTAATTACTTCTTGTTCACCAACTCATTCTTTTGCTAATGCAGATATTGCAGAAGCTCTATGTGAATGATTGGTTATTTTTATTTTATTTTGCCGATATTTTCGTCCACTTTGAAATTCTATTAATTCCCAATGGTGAATTTTTGTACCATATTCCTCTCTCCCAATTTGGATGTACTGTTAAAAATAATCTTGTTGTTGTTAGATAAGGATTGGATTCTCTTTTTTCAATAATTTTTAAAAATAAACGAACGGGACACAAATTGTTGTTAACATTATTTCTTACCAGCCACTTACTGCCAGATAAAGCTTTTGATCCTCCTTGTGTCGTTTTGGAAAAGATTTGATTATATTCTACCCTGCCAGTAAAATAACCTTTTTATTATCATTATTCTTTTTTAAAGTGATTAATATCACAATTAGTAGCTTTATTTCCACGCCATGCTAATTCGAACGAACATAAATGAAAAAACTTTTTTTGTAACTCATCAGGATTATCTTCAGAATAGCTTTCTACCATTTCCATTAATTCTTCTTTGGTAAACGCGTTAGAACTTCTTTTTCTGGTTTCAGGTTCAGCCTGAAGCTTTTTACGTTTTATATCCCTGGTCAATACAGCAAATTTATAGGTAATATCTTTAAATGGATCAATTTTGATGTTACATTCTAGAAAATATTTTTCCTGAACCATTTGAGCAGTCGTATTCCAAAGTGTTTTCACACTAGCTTCAGTATAATCAATTCCATCTCTTTTTTTCATGTTAAAACCATAATCTTCAAGAATTTTTGCTATAACTTGTTCAGAAGTATCCTTTTCTAACGTATAATTACGTGCGTCCAGAAACATTCTAAACTGTTCCCACGCAGACTTTTTTGTCTTCATTGTATTTCGCGATATACTTTGCTTAATAATTGTACTCTCTATTTCATTCATTGAATTATTTCCAAATCTTGTATTATTCATGTTGATAATACTTATTTTAATTTTTGAAACAGTTTTAATAATTTTTAGACAGTTAAATAAATAAATAAACAACTTAGTTTCCTTAGAAACCACTAACAAAGATTTGATATATTAAACGTCAAAAAGTTTCCGCGACAAGACAAAAAATTGCCAGTTCAAAACCTTCAGATTTTGACAAGGGAAAAAAATAATCAAGATAGAACTCATCAAAAAATCCAAACAACGAGTCAATTTCCCATAAATTACTTAGTTTAAGCATATTTGAGTGTAAATTTAATATCCGAATCAAACTTAAACTTCTTAAGAACCTCTTAATGGGCTCTCTCCCCATTTGAAAAGATTAAAACCCTCGTCAAATCTCATTACACTACTACTTAATCCCTTCTAACGATTCCACTCTAAATTAAAATTGTCTGTAGACATTCTGTATAAATAATATACCACCACACTCTCGAAAATTACCAACAGCCCGAGTCTTATCTCCAGTAGAATCTTCTCAATTTCAGTTAGAGACATGTTGCTCCCACAACATGTCTATTAGGACAAAGTTTATACTTTACAATGATGCAAAATGGTCGAACGTTCATTCTTGTCTCATAAATTCTGAGTCGACTTCGAGATATAATGGGTAACGATGAAATATTAGAGTTGTAATTCCTTCAAATCGATTCGGTTTGATTTATTAAAGCAGTTGTTTTACAGTAGAAAACATTTTTTAATTGGTACCTAACCAAAATTTAACTGGCCTACAAAGTAATATGTCCCCTGGGGTCTTGGTAACATCTGTTACCAAACATTTGTGGGCGTCGATACCTTAAAATATCGTCCATATTCAGAGAGTCGCTTCAATTTACATATCATTAAACTTGAATAACTGATAAATATTGTGAGAAGGACGTTTTGTTCGTATGATTGACTTTTGTGTCAAATAAAAGTTTTGATTTCGTACCCAAAATATTCTACTCGACCTTTTTTCGTTTTAAGTACTGGCCTATAATAGATGGGATGAGATATCTCCTTGCCATATTTTTATGCTGCTAGCTTGGAGGAAAAAAATTAATAGTCTTATGAGTTCGCGTTGACATTAACAAATAATAAAGCTAATGGGAATGCTGTTGAACAGCTTTGTTAAATAACGGATTTAGTCAAACATCTGCGACATTGTATAAAGATACAGTGAGTCAAATTGAAATGGAAACACTTTAGAAGAGGGAGTCTGAAAAAAATTGCCCCACGTTGGGCGCCAAATTTTGTAACGAGTTGAACGTTCTGAAAGGGATGTTACCCACTCACACTTTGTATCATAAATTTGCGATATACAAGAGATCGTCGACCTTATGTTTAATGCAAAGCAATTAACGTAAAAGGAATTTAAATAAACAATCTTATTTAAATTAATTACAACGATTCGAGTATAAAAAGTCCATTTAAATTGATTAGTATGCAGTTTATCTTGGAATACACATAAGTCAATACGAGTAGAACAAGATAAAAGCAAGCACGGCTTGGTTGGTAGTTATCCTTTCTTGTGAATTATCCTCATTTACATAATAAAATAAAAATCCTCTCGGATACTTTTACGTATACGAATGTCCAGTACATCCTTATTTATACAACTTTGAATTGGATCTCACATAGTATGAATTATTCAAAATACAAAACGTCTTATAAAGTATCATTATCATGAATTAATAAGCCTTTGCTGCCAGTGGTTACTGGACGTTTTTTATTTTTCATAATCTCGAGTACTTTTTACAGAGCTGGCTTTAACAAAAACAATCAGAATCGTACAAACCAAATATAAATATTTGGATTTTGATAAATTGCTAGTTTATTACAATAAGAATACTTTGTTATTGCGATATTGCCACGTCTAACTGCGAAAAAGCTAAAGTGCTAAGTATGTAGTGAAAATAATTAGGACTTTGACAGATGACAGATAGAGTGCTGGAATGCAATAATCCATTAACAACCAGATAGCACATAATTTTATATTCGAAAAGATCCACCGAAAGTTTTCTTTTATAAACTTAAAAATTGTGTCATTTTCAATAGTACCTATTGAATTATTTTAAAATATTTCGTCAATTTTGAATACCTCTCTGTAATATCCCATAAACATCTGGTTTTTGAAGGATTATTTCATTCCAATACTCTATGTACTTTTTGAAAAAAAAACTATAGTTCCAAATGTACCAGTAGTTCGTTTGTACGGAGTGGATTTTTTACCTTCTGGTATTTAAAATGCACTTTTCCCTCGCTCAATTTCAAAATTTTCTATTGTTGATTATTTCCGGCTGAGCCACCTCTGTTTTAACCTGTGTTTCCCACAATAGAAATCACTTTTCGCCTGGGAGATTAACCAAAAATGCTACAAAGTTGTTTTAATGCTCGTATCAAGCAACATTATCATGGACATTAGGCTTGTGGCTTAAGAGAAAATGAGTTTCAATTACGATGAAAAAGAGAGACATGCTTTATTGCTTTGCATAATCCTGTGGATGGTGATGACCTTGATTTTTGTTTACATTATAATATAAGGTTTCAGAACAAGTTTTTTTTTCAAGTATTACATTGGAAAGTAACTGATATGTGTAGGGTGTATTAAATGTCATCGAAGATATAATTACAAGATGTATTTCTTAACCGAAAAAAAAGAGTTGAAATCATGAGAATACTTGAAAACATTTGTATTAAATTTATACCAAAGGAACGTTAGATTGAATTAAATATAATTCAAGATTACTCTTGCTTGCCTAAAAACGCAGTCGGCTTTTTCTAAAGGAAATTAAAATCTCGAGAATTCGGAGCTAGACAGACCGTAACCCTTTTTTGTCTTAAGGCTACGCAAATAACTATATTTATTCACATTTTTTTCAAGAAATTTCAGTTTCGAGTCACTCGATTTAATGAATAGTGAAGATGCCTCTAATATTAGAGGAGAAAATAACAGTAATTTGTCTGCTAGATTCAAGATTGAAGGGTTATTTTTAATTTAAATCGTCGTATATTTATACTGCCTTTAATGCTGAAAACTTATAAACTTCCAATGATTATTAATAGTAAAATTATAGAAAATTATACTAGATGCATTGTGTCAGCTTTTCATTGAAATTTAAATGATATTTAATGGCCCTTTTTTACATAATTGTTATTTTTGTTGTATCTCCATTTTAAAAGTTGGGTATTATACACTCTCGGGGCTTTTTGACCATTTAGAACCCATCATCACATTACACAAAAATATAAGCTCATTTTTTACAACGATACCAACAAAAAAAAAATGTAAATTTGCGATTACAATTACCCAGACAACTTTTCTATGGTAATTTCTTGTTGAAATCAAGCAAAAAGTATAATTATAATAATTTTGCTAAACTTTATCAAAAAACTTTGTAAATTGAAAAAATATCTCCCCCTCATCTTCTAATTACCACTTTTAATTGAGCCATTTATAATATTTATTGCACCCTCATCAAAGTACAGGTGTTTACTGCATTTTTATGTCATTAGGGGAGGATCCAATTTATTTTTACGTTACTATTATTTTTTAAATAATTATACCTAATTAGAAATATCAACAAATAGGGCTTTAATGTTAGCACCAAAAAAAACAATAATTCAAAAACGGTTTATAGCGTCATTATTTTTATAATAATAGTAATAACATTTAGATTTCTGGCTATCTAAAAGTAATTCATCAAAACTTTAACAGCTACCAAATTTTAAACTATCACGAA
This sequence comes from Galerucella tenella, assembly GCA_910591685.1. Taxonomy (NCBI): domain Eukaryota; kingdom Metazoa; phylum Arthropoda; class Insecta; order Coleoptera; family Chrysomelidae; genus Galerucella; species Galerucella tenella. The sequence goes on from CAJUYH010008386.1 coordinate 13,171, forward strand.
TTATTAAAAGATAATCAATTATATTGTAAACCAGCTTAACTATATATTAAACTCCGTTTCACATAAGAAGAAGCCTCGTGAAGTTGCATAAGCGAACTTGTTGTCAAAACCAGGACCAGTATTCTTGAATAAGTGAAGTGAATACTGATGTGAACGTGTGATGTGAACGGTCCCTTCATGTTTTGACAAAAAAAACGTATTCTCCAGCAATCAGTGTCCTCTTTCGATGAGAGTAAAATTTACTGTATTTTGACAGTTTACTAGGCAAACGTCGAATGTTACTTTTAAAAAAAGAAGAAATAACCTAACCCCAAAAAAATAAGATCTAAGTTTTTGTCACATTATAACACACACGCGCATGTTTCACCAGTTCATTTCACATCACACACACATCGCTTGCTGTTCATCAAGTGAAGAGTGATGTGAAAGATCCTTGCATCGAAAATACTAAACTGTCAAGTTTTCACGTGATGTGATCGTTCATCAGTTCGTGAATCGTGGTCCAGTAGCGTTTACACAAAATTAGAATCTGTCTCCCTGGACTTTGGATAGTTTTTTAAGAGACATGATTTTAGATCAAATAATACACACAATACTCACAGATTAGCTAAACATCTTGAAATTTTCAAAAATTAAAAATATTGGACAGTATATGATTGCTTCAAACACAACCTCAAATGTCTGTCTGCACAAAACATCGTTTGGTTTCTGCGCAAGACAGTTGGCAAATTTCACGTGGCTTGTTCTTATGTGAAACGGAGTCTACCTTCCGAGTTTTTGGTACGAGGTACTGGGACACCCTGTATATTTAAAAAACGGTTTATGGCCGATTAAATATAAAAGGCTACCTACTATTTATGCTAATATTTATGATTTTGGCCTTTGCCTTTCGAAGATTCACTAGCGCGATTAAATGCTAATCTAAATATGCAGAAATAGTTTCTTTATCAAATAATTATGCAGGATGGTGCAATTTGGTGTATAAATCGATCACTGCGGGCTATAGAAATGGAAACGTTCGAGTGATTTGAAGAACAATGGGGCAGCTAAGAAGTTCATACTGTTCCTCTTAGTTGGAGGAAGTAGAGCAACGCCATTGCCTAGAACAATTGATACAATTAGATCGGAATTATACTGGTGCATTTAGATCAGCTGCTAATTTCAATGGAAAATGCTCATTTTCCAAGCGAGAAAAATTATTAAATTGAAAATCGTTTTTAGAATTTTAGTTTTATGTATATATATATAGTGACGACACGGATGTTAAGTAAAATAATAAATTCGAAATAAAAATTTTAATTTGAAATGCAAAGACTTTTTATGTGGAAAACCATTATCGACAACAATCGTAAAATAATTCTAAAGGTAAAAGTCATGTTTATGAAGTCGTAAAATTTCATTGTGATGTGTCAAAAAATATCTAACTGGTGATTATTTTAATTTGAATATTCAATTTGTAAATAGGAAACGGCTTTCGGTTTCGCTTTTTCTACATTTCTATATTAAAAAGAACCGGCTAAAGCTTTGTTAATATTAGTCCAGTAGAATTAGTAATTAACAAGTAATCATCAAGCTACAGTTAACAATACAATACAATCCAGCTACAAAGTTTACAGATGAAAAAAAAAATAAAGTAATGAGAAAGAAACGAATTTTACCAGACTATATTTGCGTAGTTTGTGGCACAGCTTCGTGGTCATTCCGGTTCCAGTAGATATTTTCAATATGTGGCCCGAGTCGGTTTTTTTGCGGAAATATTTTCCTCGAAACGCTATGTTGACAGTTCCTTCGTAACATTTGTTTTATTATTTTCTTTTTTCGGTCAAGATATTAAAAGATATCTGAAGTTGTATTGGAAAGGAATTTTATTAAAAAAAGAATCCGTGACATTCTTAAAAAATGTATTATAATACAGTATGGGTTGTAAAATCCATAGAATTTATGAAAAAATTCTTCTTTTATGCTGATTCAATCTGTTGAGTGACACAACCCTTTTATTTTTGGTAATAATTATTAATTAAACACATGTTTTTCAGACCTTTTAGTTATTTGTAACAGGAAGTTTTATAAAACGTTTTTTTGTGGTTGAAACGACAAAGTTACTAGACAGTAACTAATTGTAGGCATTTTTAAAATACTGTTTTTAGTGGTTTTAAGTTATAATATCGTCAAAAATGGTCAAACTAGTAGTGTAACCACAATATTCCGAGATATACAAAAGTGACACCAATAAAATGAGACTGAAGCAGCTCGATGAGATAGTCGTTACCTTTTTGAACTATGGAACCGCAAGATGCAATTATTTCCATATTCTATAGGCAGATAGAAATTCAATAACACTTTATTTGAATGCTCCAATGATTAAAACAAAGATCAGGTATCAACGTACATACATGATTCCT
>CAJUYH010008387.1:0-15570 GCA_910591685.1 Galerucella tenella
CTGTCATTTCCATATTTAGTGGCTTTGTTACCCAGAAAATTGCTGTATAGTAAGCTTTTTAACAAGTTTACAGTTGAACCTTTTCGCCTTTTGCTAACTCTTCCAAAATTAGAAGCTGTAAGTCTAAGGGACCTCTCTTGTATCCACTGCGGATTTACGGTTTGTCCTACAGTTTCTTTTGTAATTTTATTCATTTCTTCTTTAGTTTTTTGAAGAGACATCAAAAGCTCTGTTTTTTCATCAATATATTGTTTGTCGTCTAGTGACAGAGCTAATGAATTCACGTCTGGTCCATGATCCTTGTCAGCTTTTGCCTGCTGCTTGACTTTTGGTTTGAACAACCGTTTTTTCTTGAAAACCCTTCTTTTTTTCATCTTTTCAATATATTTTTTGGTGAATCTCTTTGCACTTGATTTAGTCAAGGATTTATGGAGATTTTGATAATAGTCACCTCCAACATTAAAAGACAATGCTTCACACCTGGTTTTGTATGAACCTCTTAAGGTAAAATTAATCCGTTTGCCTCCCACAAACTTACAAACGACACTATTAAATTGTTCAGCAATATTTTTTTTTTCATATTTAAAAGTAAACTGCTGCAATTGTCCATCAGTCTTTGCAAAGGTATTCTAATATTTTGGTCGAGACCACATTCTCGCATTAGTGGCAACACATTTTTTTCTCCTGGAGCAGGCTTGCACTTAAATACCCAATTTCCGTGCATTTAGAGTGTTCACCAAAGATATGAGATGGAATATTTTCCAAATCTGGAGTCGAACTTTCTCCATAAACTCACATCGTTCTTGTCGTCTGTGTTCAGTGGCCTTTGTAATAGCTGTTCTAAATTTCAAAATCTTGCTAAGGACAGTTTTTCTCAAAAATGGGTAAACAGCAACATTTTTTGTTTGGCTTCTTTTGCGGTCTAGAAAATATTTTAATAATTACTATCCCATTCAAATATTTGTGAATTGATTTTACATCTGATCCTACTGTGAGCGAGGATTTATTAATAAACTATATCCAAAAGAAGCAAGTTTATTTACATAAAAAAATGGTAGAATGCTTTTATATTTTATTTTGCTGCACTAAAAAGTGGAAAATGAGAAGGAAACTATTTTGAAATGGAATGCTCTACAGAGATGAAAGAGTATTTTTTCTGTGGCTGAGTGTATGAGGAATGAAAATAAGTTTAACATTTTATGAACTACAGGATGTGGAAAAAGTTATTTAGCTTTTCATAATATTTCAAGAAAATTTATTATATCCCCTAATTTACGGTACTTTATTCAGGAGCACTCTGTATATTTGTATATATTTACCATTTTTAAAAATTCCAGATTATGGATCTGTACACTAGTACGGAATCCCTCGACAATAATGTCAGACTCCATGGCTGTTGAAGGGTCACTCCAATTTTTATAAAAAGGGTGGGGAACATTTTCCCCACCTGTTTTACGACAACACACAGAACAATATTTATTTCTGATGACCAAAAATAACCACCAACAATGCATGCCTGAAACAAAGTACAAGATGTTATTAGAGATCTCTATCTATAATGATATTTTAATAAAATATTACCAGCAAAATGGAAAATGCAAGAACTACAAGAACAAGATATTTAAATAAAATTGTTATATAAGTGGAGTACCAAAGATCAGTGTTAAACATAATATTAAACTACTTACCACTCCTGAAGAAGCGTTGTAATTCACATGATAAGAGCGCTTTGCCCAAGCTTCATCTGTAACTACGGTTATATAAGGAACACCGTCTACATCCACATTACCAATAGCTCGTGCATGTTCCGCTTCTTCGCGTGCTGCTTTTGTCATGGTTTCCCATGTTGATGTCAAAATAACCTCCGACATCCTTTGATGTCTTCATTGTCATACATGGCATATTTAAAACAGCACATAATTCCTCGACTTGAAAATAACCTATTGAACCTGTTGAAATAGCTCCTAATGTGATTGCTGCATTAATGTCAATGTTGTCATCACCATATTCTTCGTTAGTAATTTTTTTATAATGTTGCACATCTTGTTAGCTTCCTACTTTTCCCCTAAACGGTCACAGAATAGTAGGTAGCAAAACGTAAAGAAGGGTCTAACTTGTTTCCTCAAATTTATGAATTGATTCAAATATTATAAATATATCCCGGACTTCTCGATGCGGAGAGTGGCTGGGTAGAATCGTATCAAGGAAAATTTAAAGTATCTCACCTCTAGTGAGGGGATACTCTGTGATCTTTAATGTAGTTTGTAGTTTGTCCATAAAAATGGCTTTTGGAAGATTGAAGGGTAGGTGGAGAATGCTTTTAAAAAGAATGGATGTTTCCTACAAATTTGCTCCTCAACTTATTATTGCTTGCTGTGCACTCCATAATATTGCAGAGAAAAACCGAGATGTTTTCTTACTGCATTGGATGGAGGTTGTGTTGGAAACTGAGAAAGTTTACCAACAGCCACAAGGGGAATTCAGTCGTGAGAGAAGTGTCCTTGTTCTTTTTTTCCACTTCTGCATCTTTCAAGTTCCTTTGTGACGTTAGCTGAAATTAATAAAATGAATGTTTACAAAATACTTTGTTACTCTTTATTAGCTACATACGTTAACCACTCTCAGAGGTCCAAGGTTGCTCACAGTAGGTGGTTTTAAAGACTGAATGCATTGTGTAAACATCCGCATCATGGTTTCAGTCTGTTGTCGTTGGAATTCTTGTTCTCTTTCTAACATTTCTGACTCCCATTGTCTCTGTTCACGGTTAGCTGTTTCTAACATTTCTTTCTATGAATCTAACAACTTGGTTATATTATTATTAATAAGGGTCTCTTGCTTTTCAAGCAATTTTTCACTATATTCATTTAAGGCAGCTTTATAGCTATTTCTCCCTTCATATAATACAATAATAATTATTACATAAAATTATATTATATAGGTACGTCCCACTCACCTTGAACATTGGAACGCGATCTTTTGGCTGAATGAGGAGTTTCTGGATGTGAATCTCTACTGGTGCCCTCACCGGGATCAAAATCGGTCCCATCCTCAGCTTGCTAACCTAGAATTGATTAAATAGATTATTCTTGACTAATACTATACACTATTTTATAGCCTTTTCTCTCTTCAAATAATAGGTACAATAATTATTACATGAAATTATATTATAACTATATTATAGTCCTACTCACCTTGAACATTGGAACGCGATCTTTTGGCTGAATGAGGAGTTTCTGAAATCGAATTTCTTCTAGTGCTCTTATCAAAATCAGCCCCATCCTCAACTTGCTACTAGCAGCTGTCTTAATAATTGGTGAATCTGGAAAGAATCTCCATGAAGCGGAACGTTTATTTAATGGGAGATACCCAGATCGCCCTATGTTTAGAGCTTATTTAAGAGAGCTTCTTCACAAGTTTGAAGCAACAGGTAGTGTTCAAGATGCCAAACGATCTGGTCGACCAACATTTAGTGATGATAAAAAAATTGATATAGTTGCTGAAATGGTAGTAGTACTTCCTCTTCAACTAAAGTTGCGTCTATCTGTGAAGTAAGTAAAAGTACAGTACAGAGAGTGTTGGCTGAAAAAAATTTCATCCATACAAGTTAGAAATGGTGCACCACCTTTCGGATGACGACCCCGACAGAAGACCCGAATTCTGTGAATGTATGACAAATAAAATTAGTCAAAACCCACGATTCACAAAAACAATTTGTTTTTGTGACGAAAGTACTTTTTGCCTCAATGGAAATGTGAATACACAAAATGTAAGTTATTGGAGTGACACAAATCCTCACACATTTCGTGAACAACATAACCAATTTCCAGAAAAAGTCAATGTTTGGGCAGGTATTTTGGAAAACCACATAGTTGGTCCTGTCTTCCTAAATTCAAATTTGAACGGTGACGTGTATCTGGAGATGTTACAAAATGCAATTGAGCCGTTAATTCTTGAAATTCTGGAAGATAATCCAGATGAATTCGGCCATCTGGAAATAAAATCTTAACAAGATGGTGCTCCTGCACATTATTATAGTGCAGTAAGACGTTACCTGGATGAAGAATATCGAGGTAGATGGATCGGCCGGCGAGGTCCTATAGAATGGCCACCTCGGTCACCAGATCTGACACCATTAGATTTTTTTCTATGGGGCACTTGAAATCCAAGGCTTATACTACGGCACAAGATAGCATTGGCGTTTACAACACTTTATTTCCACCCTCCAAATTTTATTAATGTGTAGCCGTTCAAAAGATACGAGGGGAGGGAGGGGACTTTTGAATAGCACTGTATATAAGAGATTCCAGACGATAAATAAATTTATTAATTTAAGAAAAATAAAATGACTTTCCAACAACAAAAATCGGTAGGTATCACACACAACTTGATTGATACTCTTCCGATGAGGCCTCAGTCCGATCTGCTGGGCTAGTCTATTTTCTCTTCTTGGTTTATGGAAAAGTTCTGGCGCTCTTCTGTTTTCACGAGGTTAGTAAAAGTCACTTTTTACTCGGTGTCTTCTTAGTTTTTAATTGCTCACGGGGTGTGTGTGTGTGTATGTCGCTGCCTCCTAATGTACTTCATTAGCCGACCTACTACGACTAAAGACTACCTTAGAGATCCACTTGCTGATGATGTCCTTACTAGCTTTCTTGCCGATCTTTCTGGGGACAGGCAGGAAATCTAAGTGATCTGAAATTGAGAATAGAGTACTTACGCTTACTTACGTACTGTCTTCACTTTTGGTTCGTCAATTGGTCCTGGTGAAGTTCTGAAAGAAGCTCTCCATCCACTCTATGTGGGTAGAGAAGAACTTCTTCATCTGGAAGAAGTTCTGCTGCTCATGGGGCGGCGTGGTTGTCTTCTTTGCTGCGCTGGCGTAGCTTATTACTTATGCTGTCCTTGTTGCTGCTGCTGGTGTGGATGCTGTCTTCTTTGGAGGCTCTGGCTTCCTCTTAGGAGCTTCTGGCCATTCCAAACATTTGTGTGAAATATTGTATTTATTGAATGATAAACACATATATTTCTTAGTTAATTGTCAGCTATTCCAAACATTTTTGGTGCCTATCTACAAAATGTTTAATTTTATTGATGGTCACAAAACATTTTCTCACCTTTTGCAGCTTAGCCTCTTCTTTTGCCAAGTGTATTGCAGCTTGTGCATCCTCCTCCTCGACATCAATTTCCATGATGACTGCTGCTTGTTCATATTGAGCTCTCTGCAAAAGATCCCAAATACATTAACTAATTGCAAAGGAGTTTCTGCAAACAGTTTAAAGCATATATATTTGCAGAATATAAAAATTTTTGACAGAACAAAAATGTAGTAGTTTCTTTTTCAAACTTGCACACTTTGGACACTTCTTTAAGAATTCAGTTTGAAATGCAGAAGTATATTTTATCATTTTAAATTAATACTTATGGAAATAATAATTAATTATTGAGTAGGACTTACATTCTCTTCTGCAACATCCTTCCTAGCTTTCCTTTTACAATTTTCGAATAAGTTTTTTAATTGCTTCCCATCTCTCGGCTCTTCAGCACATGCATTAAACTCCTTCACAATGGTCTCCCAAGCTTCCCTTTTTCTCTTAATTATATTTGTGAACTTGCTTTCCACAGTGTCTTTTTTTCTGTATAGTTGAGGAATTTAGGAAAAGGATTAGGTTAGGAAACAATGGGTATTCTCTTGCCAAGACATTTATATTTTTTAGTATATTTATCAATATTTGGCATGTTTGCCTTAACGTACTGTATATTGATCAGAGGATAGTAATATTTACATATGAAACTAATTTTATTCGAAATCTGATTACTGGAAAATAATAAATTGATGAAGTTCTCGTATTCTACAATTCTAATTTGTTGTAGGTTATGTGTTAGCAAAAGGGATAAACAAAAATTTTAAATGTTTTTTATGATTGATAATGATTTTCCTTTATATCCTAATTTCCTTAACACCTTAAATACTTACGATTCTACTATTCTCAAAAACAACTCTTTTTCTTGTTGAGTATAATTTTTAGTTTTATTTCGTCTACCGGCCATAACTAAAATAACTATGTAAAACAGCAACATAAAAAATATTTAATCCAACTTACTGGGAGCACACGTATATATTTTTTAGATATAATTCTTCAGAATTAAAAAAAGGAATGAAAACATAAACTACAACAGTAGGTATCCAACAAACTTTGAAGTATGATTCACACTTACATTACAGATTCAGTTATCGACACAACGTTGCCATAGTGTGTCCGGCCGTTTAGTAACGGTGGCGTTATATCTCGTCTGGTTAAGTTGTGAATACCAACTTATATTTAACGAACCGTTATTCTGACGGCGCCGTTATCGTAACGGCTCCTTTATTTGATATTTCTGAATACCGATGTTAGACTACAAAACTTTGTTGTCAAATTTTATTAATGTCCATTCATAGTAGATCACACCTCTGGTAAAATGTGAAATAAAATATTTTATTTTATGACATTCTAACGATATGATAGTCTACTAGAAATGGAATCCAGTGAAGTGCACGTTCCAGGAACGGTTTTTATTGGGATAGCGCTTTTTTTTAGCTTATTTTGGAAATGTTAATAAAACGCGTTTGTTGTTACTTTTTTTGTATGATCATTTTTTTTGTCAAAACATGTATAACTCAGTTTGGTGATTTTGTGTATTGAAGTGTGTATCGAATAACAACTATTCCAATGATAAATCATAAGAAAACCTGGATAAAAACTTGTGATGATATCCTGATAACGCAGGTAATTGATTATTGGAAATTTCTCTTTCTAACATTGGTAACCAAATTTGACTGCATTCGGCTGAAATACTAGCTACACATTTATCTGCATTTAGTTGTATCAAAGCACTTTCTTTGATTTTTCGTCTTTTATTATTGGGCTCTTTCAATATTATTTTTGTCGAATCCCATTGAATTTTATGCCCCTCTTCCCAAGCATGTTTACAAATACCTGACTTAAAGAGCTCTTTGATGTATTTTTTATGTTCACTTATTCGGACTTTCAATGGTCTAGATGTTTCACCTAAATAGAATTTGTCGCATTCACAAGATATCTGATATATGCAATTTTTTGAAGATTGTTTTTCATTTTTTGATTTAGTTTTTGTTAAGATAGATCTCAAAGTATTGTTAGATTTAAAGCTGGTTGGAATGTTAAATTGATAACCAATTTTCTTAATTCTTTCTGACAAACCCCTAACACGGTATTGTCAAGTTTTTAAAAATTATGTTAGCTGAATTATTAATATTATTTGAAAACAAAAATGATCATACAAAAAAAAAGTAACAACAAACGCGTTTTATTAACAACATTTCCAAAATAAGCTAAAAAAAGCGCTATCCCAATAAAAACCGTTCCTGGAACGTGCACTTCACTGGATTCCATTTCTAGTAGACTATCATATCGTTAGAATGTCATAAAATAAAATATTTTATTTCACATTTTACCAGAGGTGTGATCTACTATGAATGGACCTTAGTAAAATTTGACAACAAAGTTTTGTAGTCTTAAACTTCAAAATATTATTGATTGTCTAGTTGTCATATTTTTTCGTTGTGTCAGATAGGGACCAAAAAAATTTTTTTTATCAATTTTATTACTAGTTAATCTTGACAACGGTAGCTGAAACGCTACCGAAACATCGAAATAAAAAATAAAAAACATTATTGTGGTTTGATTCCCAAAAGAATAAGTAATGCCGCAAGGAACTTACAGAAGATAATTATGCCAAGTATCTGAATGTTTAGAGGTGGCAGTGATTGAAGACCTCTATTCTTTGCCTAAAGGAGGATTCAACAGACTTCCGTCAAGACTTTCAAACAACATGTCCAAAAACAATATAAAAACTGCAGTTTCGGTTGCTTCAGGATTTAAATAGAAACGAGATTTTGGCTGCAGCTCGAAGCTGATCTCTGCTCGACTTTTCATTGTCGTTGCGACTGTCCGACTAAATACCTGGGTACAATTTTTTACCCTAATTTTTTTATTTTCTCCTTGAGAATATGTTGGTCAGTTAATTTGGGAAAACTACTGAAAATTCCCATTTGTTTATCACTATTATACAATTTGAGAATGTGATCCCAAGAAGCTATCTTTGAAACTCCACCCTGGAAAAACTTAAAGTCTTTTTGCAATAGTCCGTCAAATAAATTGACAATTTCTTCCCCATCTATTAAATATCCTTGAATTATATTGTGAATGTTGTCTCTTTGTATCATTCAAAAGTCTATTGATAGCACTAGCATTAGTGGATCCCAAATCACAAACTGACGCAACTATTCTCAAGCCAGTATTGCATAGTGCTCTCACAACCTCCTTAATGATTCTCACTAAACCTGGAGTGTTCGCAAAAATAGTACCCTATTGGTTGTTTCCAACTCCTTCGTACACATTTAACCATGGAAAGTAGAGCATGATCAGCAAAGGCAGCTCTCCTATCCCCTCTGCCTTCACTGGATTGTAAGTAAGACCAGTATCTAGTGACATTCCGTCGAAGACCAACGTGCACAATTTATCTAGACTATCCATTTTATCCACAACTCCTTTTAGGTGATTAAAAATATGTTCATTTATTCCACGGCAGGCGATTTAATAACTGGGTAAAGAAAATATTTTTGTAAGAAATATGTAGCCTTTCCCACTATTCTTGTAACAGGATAGTAAAAATATCTTGTCATCTAAGGTAAATCTCCTTCCTCTAGGTTTAAGTTTTTGATTCCTTTGCTGTTGCAAAAAAAATTTGGAGTGGCCATATTTACATTTTCAAGCCATTTTGTATGTTCCTGATTTCTTACTAAATATTTAATTATGGTTTATTTCAGAGGTTTAGAATAATAAAACCTCAGTAGATATGCAAAGGGAGCACAGAGTGACCCAACGAATATTAAAGCCACTTTCATAGTTTGGCATTGATTTCATTGTAAAATTCTTTCTTTTTATTAAGTGCAGGTAGTACCACCCGGGTTGGGGTCAATATATGGACTTAGCCTATTGTTATCCATTTCAAACACTTAAAATAGTGTGCCAAAGGCATGCCGGTAGGATTTATTTATTTAAACGCTATTTATACAGATTTTTTGAATATACTCAATTATATCATTTCTCAAACGAAGCACTATTATCCCACGATTCTTGGCTATTTCATTTTTTCAAACTTTTTAAATTGTAGCTTGTGATCTGAAGCAGCCTTTAAAAGTTCTTTTTTCAACATATCTTCAAATGGTATATCTCTTACGATTAACCAGTTTCTTTTCTCCAAGAGGTAGATGGAAGATTTTCTGTTGATCGCGAATGATTAGTGGCATTGTCCATAACGATTACAGCATTATTTGGAATTAATTCGACCATTTGTGTAAAATATCCTTCAAAAACATCTGCAATCATTTCTTCATGATAGTCTGTGGTTGATGTTGACTGAAACTCCAGTAAACCACCTTCAACGAACCCTTGATTGCATCCAATATGCGTTATTATTAGTCGGCGACCTTTACCGATAGGAGTTTCCAGTCCAGTAGATAAATCCTCTATGAAAGCTTGATGACTGGTTTGAATACTTTTGTCCTGCCATATTGTTCTACTGAACATTGAGCCATGTCTCATCTAGATAATAGATTTGTCTTCCCTCCTTTCTGTATTTTCGGATATCTCGTAAATACAGGCGTCTCCAACATATTATTTGTTTGTTGTCGATTAGCACTGATTCGCGACTTTGCTCCTCCCAAGTAAAATTTAATTTGTGTAATATTTCCCACAAAGTTTTTCGCCCTATGTCAGGCAAATTCTCGTCCTCCTTCACCATTTTTAGAATTATGTCAAGGGTTGGGATCTCTTTTTTAAAATATAATTCATGTACTCCTCGTCTTATTGTATTTTGCATATGTTCATCAAGGTCAAGTGGTTTTCTTTCAGTTGACCTTTTAGGTGGAGATATATTTCCATTTTTCCGCTCTCTTAGAATCCTGTAAATAGTAGATTTACTAACTCCTGTCATATTGGAACATGTCGAAACTATATTTTTAACAGTAGCAGCCGGCATTTGATCTACAACAGCATCATGCACACAGACCACTTACCCTATAGACACCCCACGCCCGTTATAGAACGTCGTACCCATTATATTGTAACGTTTATTCTAATTTATATTCACAATTTATTCATATTTACAGATTTATATTCAAATACAGTCCTTATTTATTAATTTATATAATACACTAAACACACACTAACTATAATTTATATGAGAGTCACTTAATAAACACTTTATCGAGGCGCGATTGCTTTCTTTCAGTATCAACACTTAAGCCGCGGTCAGACTAGGCTGTTTAGCAGCCGCTACTAACCAGCTGCTGGCAATATCGCCAGCAGCCAGCTGGATCTTAAGGGTTCACATTATAAAACCTACTAGCCGCTAGTACAGTTGCTGCTGATGACTTGAAAGCATTGTGTTGTGTATTTTATGTGTGTTCACCATGTCATCTATTGGTGTGAGTCATGAAGTTTTGAGACGTGTGTTAAATATTGGAATTAAAGAGTTGTGTGAACAGATGTTGAAACGGAAGAAAAGGCGATGGTGGGTTAGATCCTGGATATTAAGAAGAAACGACCTGGGAGCATCAGCAAGACTTTTTAAGGAACTAGAATTAGGAGACCCATCATCTTATGCAAACATTTTAAGAATGTCAGTTCCTAAATTTATAGAGTTATTAGAGTTAGTTACTCCGCTTATCCAGAAAGAAGACACCAAATTCCGTCAGGCTATTTCAAGTAAAACAAAACTGGAAATAACTTTACGTTATCCAGCAACTGGAGACAGTTACAAGTCTTTAGCCTACCTATTTAGAGTTCCTCATAACACAATTTCAGTGTTCGTTCCAGAAGTGTTGAGCGCCATTTATGAGGTTTTACAGCAGTTCATCAAGGTACAGTACATTGTTTACCCCTATTTGTATGTTTAGTAGGCCTATCAAATAGTAAATAATTGTTTTTTCTTGCTGGAAAACCAGCAAGGGATTTTTTCCTAAAAGGAAAGTACGCCTAGTACAAAAATTATGAACACATTTTACTTTAAACAATATTGTAATTTATTAATCTTCACTTTGTCTATAACAGATTAGCATTTTTCTTCAATGTAAAACAAACTGGAAATATTTTAATAAATAGTCAATCAGGAATAACACTTTTATTGAAATATTACTTATATAAAAAAGTACTTATAAAAGAAACCTAAAAAGCTCTTTAATAATTAATTAAATTGGCATGGCTGTTCCCCGCATCACACATTCCAACCATAGCTTGGGATAAAATGTCCAAACCTCCAGTATCATCGTCGTAGATTGCACGTGGTGTTTTGTCAGAGCTGTTTTGACCGTATGGTGACAACTGAGGGGTCGAACGAGAGTTGCCGCTGTATGGTGACAATTGAGGGGTTGAACGAGAGCTGCCGCTGTATGGTGACTGCGAACGCTGCATGGAACACTGTTCTTGGTCAGCATCAAAACAGTGTAAGCGTTCTGTTGTGATGAGGTGATTAATTTGACTTTGTAAGGTGATGAAATTTCTTAGTGGCATCTCCCTTAATTGGCTAGCAATATACTTCCCATATTTGTCAAATTGGTCTTCATTATCAACAGCTATTTTAGCTATATCTTGCAACTTCTCCACTGACTTTTCAAACCGTGTTTGAGGTTTCTTACTACCAGAAGTAGTTTTCATCAGCTTCAAGTGACGAGATGGAGGTAGCATTTTTCCAGGAGATCGTTTTGCTGCTTCATTACCTGATTCAGGAGGCGTTGAATTCTTCTTTCTTTCTGGAGGGCTTGGAGTTGTAGTCCTGACCTCTGAGTTTGCTGGCGTTTCGACTGACAGAACGTCTGCGGTGTCCTCAAATGAAGAATCAAAGTCCCCATTTTGCAATGCCCTCTCCATAACGTTGTCCTGAAAAATACAAAATTTACATCAAATTTACAAAAAATTACTTAGGTAACACCCTGTATATTTTAGAGAATTACAAATGTTACTTTTCTACGTTCTATTTCAGGTACCGGATAGAGTAGCTGAATGGAAACAGATTCAAAAGTCGTTTGAATGTAAGTGGAACTTTCCTGACTGCTGTGGGGAGCTGGACGGAAAACATATCAGAATTCAACGACCACCAAACAGCACTTCTCTATTTTATAACTACAAGGGGACATATAGCATAGTTTTATTCGCCATTGTCGATGCAGAATACTGCTTCAGATATATTGACGTTGGATGTGATGGCAGATCTAATGATAGTACCATTTACAACAATTCCACTTTGAAAATTGCTCTTGAGAGAAATCTTTTAAACTGGCCTATAGGAGGACTTTGCGTTGCCGATGATGCATTTGGTCTCACGTCTTATATGTTGAAACCATATTCACATAGAGGTCTCTCTGTGGAAGAGAGAATTTTCAATTATAGATTATCTCGAGCTAGGCGTGTCGCTGAAAACGCCTTTGGTATCCTGGCCAGCCGTTTTCGCATATTCAGCAGACCTATTCCGTTAAACGTAGATACAGTGGAAATTCTTGTAAAAGCAAGTTGTGCACTGCACAACTGGTTAAGAATGACATCTTCTCAGACGTATATGACCCCGGGATCAGTTGATGAAGAGGACCTGATGACAGGACTTATTAACCTAGGTGAATGGCGCAAGGACCCAAACACTATGTCTCCATTAGACAGACTGTATGCATCCAACAATTACAAACAAGATGGAAATGAGCTACGACAGTGGTTTACGCAGCAGTTTTCAACTACCTTGGCTGTTCCTTGGCAAATGAAATCCATCGGACATGAATGTGATGAAAGCGACTAATTCGCCCAAGAACTATCTGATAGATACACGTAGAAATGTTTTTTTTTACGAAAATTGACAGTATTTGTTCAGTATGTAAAATTATTTTACCAAATAAACTTTAAGGTTCAGAAAAATATTTTTCTAAAAGTAATGGTCTCTCTACCTTTTAAACTTCACAATAAACAATAAGATGATCTACGGTAGTGCTATACTTTTAAACTTACCAGATTCGATGATGAGTCACGACCAACAATAGTACTGCTCCAAAACATTTCTGCTGCCGAGAACCACACCAGTCTAGGTTTGTACACGTCCTCTGCTCCCGCACCACTCTTCTTTGACTTTTTTATTTTATAAACTTCATTTCGATACGTATCACGTAAACTTTTTATTTTTTTCTTCAATGTGGCTAATTCTGCTTTAAGTCCTTGTTCTTCAAGTTTTTCTAGTAACTCCTTATAAGCTGAGTCTTTTGCATTTCTGTTGATGTAGTCTGCAGTCGAAGCGTCCCACAGGCAAGGATAATTTTGAAATATATCTAGGAATGTAATTATGTCTTTACCTGACCACTTGTTGCTGTCAACCATATTCACTGTTAATCGCAAAAATAAATAGAAAATACAGTTTTAACGAAACCAACACTGCAAAACAAACTAGACACGTGTTCATTCACCAGCCGCTTGTTAGCTACTAGAGGGTTCACATTGGCTGGTTGGCGCCAGCAAGGAGATCACGTGACTGCCAGCGGGGGGTAGGCAGCGCTCAAAGTTGAACATGTTCAACTTCTGATTGTGGCTAGCAAACACTAGCGCGCTGGCATTCACCGGCCGCTGGTTCTGGGTCAGACTAAGCTGCTTGCTGGCGATATTGCCAGCAGCTGGTTAGTAGCGGCTGCTAAACAGCCTAGTCTGACCGCGGCTTAACTGACTAACTAACTCAAAGGCGATGCTCGTCGCCTATTTATATTCGCACGTATTGTAGTTTCTAGAAATCTCTCGAAGTTCTGGTGGATGCGCTGGGTTTTTCTAGATGTTACGTAAGGTAAATGCACCAGTGCCTGACACTTTAAGGTATTTTAGAGTCAAAAATACTTATACATGTCTGAAATATTGCATTTAGGAGCCAAATATTTCAAATATATCTATTTTATAGTTAACACATGAGAAAGATGTTGTCGAGATTATATCCTCACCAAAAAATGTAAACTCCAGAGGCCGCGTCCCGGAAGGACGGTTTATCCTCCGTTCTGGGCCTTTTTGTCACGGGTCTTGCCTGTGGAGGGGTTGTCCCTTGCGATATGGGGTGGGACGGGTGCTCGCCTGCCTCTTTTCTTGTTCTTTTCGGTAGAAGCGACTTTGTGAAGTTCTCCTTGATTACAGCCTTTTTGGCTTCAGCGTAATCAAGGCCCTCCTTCATCAGAGCCTGCATCCTCTTTCTAGATGCTCCCGATAGTCTTGCTTCGTGGAGATCCTCTTCCGACATACGGTCCACCTCTTCCAGCGAGTTCGCTTTAAAGCTCGCCTTCCGTTGTCCGCCTTCATTGGTCACCTCTGAAGATGACGTGCTAGCTACGACGACTTCTTCAGCCTTGTCGTTGTTGCTAGACGTCTCCGCGGTGCCTGGTAGTAACGATAGTAACATCGCTAGTTACAACATAACCCCTTCTACTTGGTAGTTCTTTATAATAATTTACATCTCGGACAAGTCCATTTGGTAATAACGTTATATCGCTAAGTTGTAGCATTTAAAAATTCAATTACTAATTTATGATACTTAAATTAAAAACAATTTGAAGAAAGGTTCATTTCCATACTTTATTTGGTTAAACTTGATATATTTTCAACAATATATAACATAATGTTTTCCAAAACTTATGTCATCTAAACCTTCATACACTTCAGGAGGATTTTGATTATTACGTTTAGTTTTCTTATAAGTTATTTCAAATATCAAGAACCTAAAATCAATATCCAATAATTAATCATCAAAAATGTTTATGAAATATATGCTTACCTCTTCTCAATTTTCATTTGTAATAAACTAATAATCATAGTTACTATAGCTAACTTGTTTGTTCATTATATTGACAAACGTCAATAATAGTAAAGAACATGCGAATACTTCCATGGTATTTGTAGGTTAGTGTTGACGATGCAGTAGCTGAAATGTAAAGCAGTCACAGGCCAAATCCTATAAGTTGGTAGAAATCATTGTCGATTCTCTTAAGTTGACAGCAGTGATAGACACCCAGTGGGCAAAGTTTTTTTGTCAGACAACACATCTTTATAAAAGATGAGGTAGAAACGAAGATGAATATAGTTCTGTTGTTGGGCTTAGTTGCCTATCAGTTTCTGGTGTCCCCTTGCTGTCGAAAGGGTAAGTTTTGTTTAGGGATATAAAGATTTCAGTTACTAAATCTATTTCTAATAGGGACCACCGTCATATCAAGTATTAAGCCACCCACGTGGCGTACTTTTGGTTTGAAACGACCATTTTGGCTGGTCGCCATCGCCACTTGGGCAATTTTGATTTCCAACACATTTTCTGTTGTGGATCCTGACTCAGGCCCTGGACGTGAGACAGGCGGAATTCAACCTGAAGGGTATTCCAGACTAGATGCTCATCCTATCCAGAAGCCGTTTTACAAAGGGGCAGATTCATCTTCCCGCATGAAGACCATGTGGCCGCTACAGCTACTAGTCAAAACGAGAGTGGGACGAT